>JXPG01039424.1:4638-16177 GCA_001015175.1 Megaselia abdita | reverse complement strand
TATATTAAAAACAAAAAGAATGTTAAAATTAATATTTTGGTGTATCACTAAGGTTTTTTCTGAACAACAAAATATCTTCTAAATTGCTATACATTTTACAGGAGAAAAGATCTCCATTATTTTCTGCTTAGTAAAATCGGGACCAGTTTAATTCTCTTTTGACAGAAAATCTTTGTGAAAATATCAACTCAAATCCTCGTAGAGATTATTATTGTTTTTGTCAAGACTGTTTAAAATTAGTTTTCGTTTTTTAGAAGCTCAAAATTCCCAAACATTTTAACAATATTTTAAAATGCATTGAAGGATACAAGTCAAAACCTGAAGGACTCTATTTTATCAAAGGATTTTATTTTGTAAAGTATCTTTAGTAGATCAATATTAAGGCTACGCTGCCGGTCAAAAGTATGTGTACACCTAAGGAAAATAATGATTGAGCTATAACTTAGCTGCTATAATAGATATCAATAAAATTTTAATTTTGTTTGGTTTATGAATTGAGATTTTCTTTCAAAGATCTGCTAGTTAAAATTTTAGAGTCTTACTAAACCTGCTGCTAAATCTGAGATACTGCGAATTTTATAAATCTGTAAGTCGAGTTCAATAAAGAATGAATCCGTGTTTCCGAAAATATATAATACCTTATAAATATTCAGTACCATAGGCGGGGGAGACTTTTAAAGTCAAAGTCTTTGTACATCAATAAATTGAAGACTGAAGGTCAATAAGATCATTCACTGGTAACTGAGTTATTTTAGTAGTCGTGCCTATTTTCCTACTTGCTACAATAATTGGAATCCTCATATTGCTATTGCTTCAGCTTAGATCATAGATCTTATATCTGTGATACATACATATGATGATTATTTGAAATGTGGCGTAGATTCAGAATCTACACAGAATTTGTTTCCATCTCCCTCGGTTTGCGGTCCAGTTTGTGATTAATTTTTATGTAAGCTCTGCTTCAAGGCAACCCTTGTCGACATTGGCGTCGTCTCTATCTACGATAGTGGAGTCTGTATATAGCTCATGATTGTATCGTATGCGCCACTCATTGTTTGCATACCAAAGATCATACGAAGCACCTTCCTCTAATACCTTCAGAAGATTTTTGTCTGATTCTGATATTGCCCACGACGCAGCCATATATAACAGAACAATGAAAGTCCTGTAGATGTTTAGTTTAGTGCTTCTCCAAATGGATCTCGATCTTAACACTCTACTTAGCCCAAACAGTGTTCGGTTAGCAAGCATGATTCTCATTTTGATATGACTTATATCCTCGTAAGTCATATATCGCATAATGGTCAATATGGTTCTTCGGGATGATTCCATATTATCAGGCGAATTTTTGGGTAATGAAGAATGTTCTTTTTATCAACGAACGTATCGATGCTGCAAATCTAATAAGTCTTGTCGTTGATGGTTTCGTGTAGCCTATGTCTTCCTATCCAATGTGGATGCCATCCTTGCCAGCTTGTGAATTGAAATATCCAACAACCAATGTCATATCATGTGAAGAAAGTTTGCGAAATGTCTTGTCCTTGGCCTTATCAGTGTCCTTCTTTGAGGAGGCAAAAGCATAAAACATTTTGGTTGGTAGAATCCTTCTTCTGTCCTCGATTTGTCCTGAACTACTCTATTTTCTAATCTCAAAAAACAAAATTTCAATCCAAGGCTTGAGTGAGAGGATAAAGATGTGAGTGAGTAGTTAATGTCGTTAATGAGTGGATGAGGGAGTGATGAGTGAGTTTTGCATGGATAGATTAGTTTAGATTTAGGTGTTTATATGGGTTGAATCAGTGGACGCATTGTTGCAGAAAGAGCGGAGCGTTAAGATGGACTGAAATTTTATACTCTAAAGCTTTCTCGATCTCTATAGTTTTTAAGCTTCAAAAGTTTGGGATTAGGGATTCATAAAGTAGCAAAACCTAGCGAAGATTGTTATCGACAGGCCAAGTTGAAATATATATCTTTGAAAAGCAGTCTAACTTTGGCAACTAACACATTTCTGATTAATACATAACTATGATGAGGATACAAGTGTTATAGAATTTTATCTTTGTACTTCGATCAAGTTTCCAAGAAGTATTCTAAGTGTAAAGATGTGATCCGTTGTTAATTTACTTGATCGGAAGCTTCAGTCTTTCAAAAAGTATGGATGAGAAGATCTTGTATGGGACGTTTATGATACTGACTCCTGTGTAATTTGAGTACAACATTTTTTCACCTTTCTTATAAATTAGATTGGTCTATTTTATTTAAATTAAGAAACTAAATATTTTACTTTTGTAAGTTTTTTTAATGTTGATAACTTTCCTACTACCAAATACTTAAACCAACATTTAAAACCCCCACCAACAAAAAATATAAAACAAAGTATTTTTTAATCATTTTTTACAACAATTTGTGATTTTTATTTGCGTTTTTTTTTTCTCATTGTTCTTTTGAAAATTTTTAAAAATGTATAATATTTATGGACACATAATTAATTATTTAATTAATATAATTAGAACTATTTTGTTTTTAAAGACAGAAAGAAAAAAAGCTTCCTTTCCCTGTGTTTATCAGTGTTTTTCATCATTTGAAAACTAAAAACCGTTAAAAACTCATTTTTTACTTACAAAACAAAATAAAAACAAATATTTTTTGAGAAATAATCTTAGAAATGTCTTGAATTGTTCCTACAAATACGAAAAATAAAGATACTTTTTGTTTAATTAATTAAAAGTTTACGTGTGAAAAGTTTACAATAAAAAAAAAATAATAAAATAAAAACAAAAAGAATAGAGAGAAAGAGGGAAAGAAGAGTATCTAAATCTGGTGAATTTTTGTGGTCTGGTCGGGTTCAACCCGTTACACTCAGAGAAAGTAACAGCTGTTTTTTTGTTTTAATTATATAAAAAAGTGAAGAAAATTTACAATCTTTATTGACGACGACGACTCGATGTTGTTTGACTGACCACAGACTTAGATGGAATTGAAGTTAAGTCCTTGTAAATTCATAGTTGGATTCACATTGACCGTGGGCTGACCACCCGCCTGGCCTTGGTTACTGGGTCCGTTGTTGCCAACATCACTGAACCTCGCTTGGCGGCCCATTGTATGCGGAAACTCCATATGTCGGGTGTCCAAGAACGACATAACATTCATCGAGTGTGGCGTGGAACAGAGGATAGATGGTGTGGGCGTCTCCGACTGTGGTGGGACTTGCATATTAAGTGCAGCTTGTGCCTGTTGTTGTTGCTGTTGCGTGATGTGATCGTAATTCTCCATTGTGCTGTCATCGTTGTTTGGTGTTGGGGAGGGTGAGAGATTCTCCTGTTTCACCATTCTACTTTTAATACTCGGCCTGCTGATCGGATACCCTCTTTTCTTGTACTCCAACCACAATGTTCGATTATTTACACCGTATATTCTAGCTGCTTTACAAAAACCTATGCCACCGGTTTTCACTGCTTCCAAGGCTTGTATGAAACATTCCTCTCCCTGTGGATTCACCGATCGTTTCCTTTTTGGTTGCTGGGAGTTTTTTGAACTGCCACTTTGTTGCTGTTGCTGATGTGACTGCTGTTGTTGTTGGTGTGACTGCTGGTGTTGCTGTAAATGCACCGGAGATTGAGTGGGAGTTGGTCCTTGACTATAAACGGATTGCACCAATGATGAGTCGTTCGGTGAAGTGGGCGTTGAAATTGTTTGATGTTGCTGTTGTTGTTGCTGCTGCTGTTGTTGCGCCTGCTGTTGAGTATACCCGGTCACCAAACTGTTCACAGCGATTATTTGTGAAGGATAATTTGAATTCTGATAGTGCATTTGCAGTTGATGAGTGTTTTGTTGCTGTTGTTGCGTGTGCTGTTGTTGTTGCTGCTGATGCTGTTGTTGGTGGTGGTGCTGTTGTTGCTGCTGTTGTTGTTGTCGCGGGTCATTCGAGTGATTCGTTGTGGTATCGTGGTCTGGTTGGTTGTTGGATCCGTTATTAGCACTAGGAGCACCAATTAAATTTGGTTGAATTGATGGCATCGCCGCAAACCGTGGATAATTAGGGTCAACTACAGTCCATTGCACACCTGGGTTGGGGAGAGATGGAAAGAAGAAAGAAAGGTTATTAAAAGACTTCAGGAATTCAAGTGCATTTTAATAATTTGTCGCGGTGGGTGGGTGGTTGGTTTTTGTTTTCGTAGAGCTCTCTCCTGATCCCAGATGGCAAAGGACATGAATGAACTGCTTCTCAACTAATCACTTTTTAATGACTAATGACAATGAAATGATGAATACGAAAACTTAACTCTTAAAGTTTTTTAATTTTTTTTATTGGTATTTGTTTGTATTTTCTTTTTATTTGCTTAAAGATTTTGGATCAGGATTAAAGCACTTTTTTTTATATTTATATTATTGGCATCTTCTTAGGTTTTGTTTAGTTTTTATGTTTACGCTGAGAGCTTGAAAATATCGAGAGCAAAGAACATGTTTTATTTGAAATAAAATTATTGGTAGTTTTGTTGAGTTCGATTTTTAATTTAATGATATTGATTTTGAGAAGTTTGTTTTTTTAATAATTGATTATAATATTTACAGAACTGTCTGGGAATTTTTGTGATATTTGAAACGGTTTTAATATATGAGATTTTAAGAAATTATGAGAATTGTTAATAAGAAAATAACGATTTAATTTTGATAAACTATTTAAATTTAAAATAATAATGATATCCCATTTCTCTAAAATCTGACTCTTAGAAGTGTTAGAAAATATTTTTTTTCGAAATGGAATTCTTGAAACTAATAACATTTTCAAGAGTTTTACTTTATTTAAGAATTTTGTTAGTTTATTTAAACAATTATTAGTATTGGTAGTATAGTATTTTGAGAAATTTAGAGGACTAATATTGAAAAAATGCTGATGTTAAAAGAAATAATGATAACTGAATACTTTGATGACATTTTAAAACTGTAATTTAGGATTCAATACCATATTTTAAATTGTAGAAAGAAAAAATTGTAAAAAGAAAGGAAGATTTTTAGAATTAATAATAAACTGAAATAATTGCTGTTCTGATAATTTATGGTCTTTTAACAAAAATGGATATAAATCCAATTACGCTATTTTAAATTGATAGTTTCATGAAAGTGAAAAATAAAACAAAAATTCATGACTAGTGAAATATATATATATTATTTTTAAATTGAATATTAAGGAAACAAATATTTGTATTATTTTTGAAAAATTGTTTTACATTAACTAAACTATTGTAATTAATTTAAATTGATTTAGATTATCAAATTATGTAATTAATCGAGGAAACAAAATAGAGCATTAAATAAATAATAGAGTGGAAATAAAATGTCTTCTGTAGGTGAGTAAAAATAGGGTCCTTAAGGAATAAGAATGCACTTTTTCTTTTTCAGACGAATTCAAGAAAATGTAACAAAATTTTATAAACTTCCAGAAACAAAATTCAAAAATACCAAAAGTTTTCTTGAAAGCACTCTAAAAATGTATGTGGTTCAATAAAATACGTTCCTTTCAGACTTTATTAAAAACATTAAATCACTCTAAATTGGAAAATTGTAATTTTATCAATTTCAAGAGAAAACTTTTACTCTGGCTGTTTTTTTATTTAGCTTCGAGAAAATCCTTCTAAATTTGTTTGTGTTAGAGAAGATCTTGAAAAATTATTAAAAATAAAGTTTTAAACTTAAAACTTTGAAATAGTTTAGTTTTCTGATGTTTTATTTGACTTGCAAAAAAATAAATCTCCAATAATTTTTCTGTATTTATTTCGTATCTTAAAGCAAATACTCAATCCAGAAAAAAAAAAAAAACAGAAATATTAAAATTAGAAAAGCGTTAATATCATTAATTAACTAAGAATCGTTTGTAATTAGGATCATATTAAAAATATATAATTTACAGAATGAAGTGGATCTAATTATATATTTGAATATTAAATTTAAATTATTATAAAAGTTAAGAAAAATAACAACAATTAAAATAAAATTTATTCTAATTTTGATTTTTTGTTTTAAATAACAATTAAAACTTGAAAAAGAAAACACCACATTTAATTTGAAAATCTGAAATTAAATATTAAAAAAATGAAAAAACATTCATAACTTTGATTTATATTAATATTTATCCTAAAATTTTACAAAATATTTACTTTAATATTTAAAAAAAAAAATCATAATATTTATTTTTTTTTTTCAAAATTTAACTTGAGTTTTAAACAATATGGAATATAAATTTATAGTAAAATCTTGAATTCCAAAAATTTAAATATTAAAAATTTGTTTTTTTTTTTTTAAAGTTTGTTGTTTTAAAATGAATTATTAAATTCGATAATTTGGAAGTAGCCTTACTCTAAATTAATATTAGAGAATTTAAAGTAAAGATTGAGATAACAACATTTTATAAATATTTAAACTAGCCTTATAAAAAATATTAAAAATTCCTAAAATTTTAAAATTTGAATATTTTATACATATTTCTTTAATAAAAAGGATGGGAGGCTGCTATTTATTATTAGAAAGTTTTTCTAGAATTTATAAAGTTTGTACATATTTTGTAGAACTTTCAATTCTAACTTGATGCAAAATTTGACATTTCTTATAATGACATATAACTAAAACGTTTTCAACATCACTTTTCGAAAATTTTGTATACAAGAGGTGTGTTTTTTTAAATATATTTAAATTTAAAGAAAAGTTTTAAAAATGGAATTAATAACAAAAAATTTAAAATGCTAAGATCTGAAAGGAATTTTTCAAATAGATTTTTGAATTTGTTAGTTTTGAGAATGACAAAAAATATCAAAAAAAATATATCTTTCAAAATAAAATTTTAATTTTTGAAAAGTTTATAATTTAAATATTTTTTTATCATTTTTTAAATCAAGAATTTTTCCGTTATTCAAAATATTTTATTGGAAAGGTGAAAAATCTATTTGAGCATTTGGAATTTACGAATATTATAGAACAGATTTTTATAATGAAATCTTTCGTTATTGGAAAACGAATATTTTAAGATATTGAACTAAAGAAGTAGGTTATTAATTATTACTAGAATTTTAGAATTAAACACAAAAGAGACATTGCATGAAAGAAAAGCATCGGCTTTAAATAGTGGACCAAAAATGTCATAAATCATTCTACGTTCTAGAATTTTGACTTTAAAATCAAGGTTTCAATTCTTAACATCAAGAAGTTTCTGAGATATATTGTTTTTAATATCAGTGTGAACCTAAAATTGTAGAAACAATTCTACCTTTGAAGTTAAGAAAATTTCCCACTTAAAAATACATGACATCTCAAGAAATTATAATTGTATACATTTTTGGATGTATGTCTAAATGGATTTTTCCAAGTTTAAAATGCAACAAATGTTTATATCTATAAATAATTAATTTTGAAACAATAAAAGCTGTTTTCAAGCTAAAAGGATTGCCTTAGTAATCTTGTTTCCAGCAACATAAGAGCTGAGGTTTTTTAATTTTATGACTGATGCTTTAAACAATTTGGAGATTATTATTTTTATTGCCAGAAAACTTACAACAAATTAAATTAAAATTTGTTTGGAATTTTAAGCAATATATTGAAAAGATTACAAAAATTAACATATTAGAATCAACCAGTTTAATTCGAAGAAAATCTCAACACAAGAAGCTCTAATTCCACAACAAACTTTCGACTAAAAGCCTGTAAACTTAGAGCCAAATTCAAAGATTTAAAGCAAAAAATAATAAAAATACAACTCACCAGAGTGCGCAGTTTGCGGCACATTGGGCGGTTCATCTGGTGTGGGTGTATCAGGAATATCCAGAGGGATTTGTTGCGGCACAACATCAGCTTCAGGTTTCTACAATAAAAAAATTATATCAAAACTGAAGATAAAAAGCTAAAATAAAAATACTCACAATATGATGCTGCAAATGATGTGACGCATGAGTGGATTCGTCAATACTCTCCTGTGAAGAGTCATGCTGCTGATGATGTGATAAATGGTGGTGCGATTCTAAATCTTGACTACCATCTTTAATAATTTTTCCATGAATGTTTTGGGCTAAATTTGTTGAACTACCAGCAAACGACATTTGCCCCAATTGTCCCATACTCATTTGTTGCTCCAATGAACTATGTTCATCTGAATTCTTATCAATTGATCCCCCTCCTAGAATGAATGAAAAAAAAAAGAAACCATCAGTTTATGAATACAAGTGGACGCGACGACGAAGCTAATATGACCTTTGCGGTGAATTTTACGTTATCTGAAATTGGTTTCCTCTCCGATTGAGCTGATAAGAAGAAATGTTAGCTCGTTAGTTAGCTAGAATCTAATTAAGTGCCGAAACGAAACAATTCCCATTCAAAAAAAAGTATAAAAAATGTGAAATGAACTCCCGCAACCGTCTGAAGAGGAAGTTCGCTTGATTGCACAGAAGCTTTCTGATTGTTCATTCATTCGTTTTCGAACTCACTCTATGGCCTGACTAACTTGAATTATGGGGTCTATGAGATGATGACCTATATTAATCTAATGCAATCGAAGTTCATTGAATAATTACGATTCGGGGATTATTTCCAGTAGTAACAAAGAGAGTTAGTAATCTCGTTATCTCATGTTTCAGTGACGAATTGAATTGGAGGGAAAATCTGACTGTTGCTTGCATTATTGAATCAACCCTCTGAAACGTGACCCAAATGCTGTCCTATTTCAAAACAACCACCTCAAATGTTTTGAGTTTTTCCGTTAAACAGGCTTTTGAAGGAAAAAAGACGCGATGTGACAGCTGTTGATGGGACAACGGCTTGTGAAAATTAATTACAAGTGGAATTTAAGGGTTCGTATTTGTTGTTTTTGACAGCAAGAAAGGGAATTATGGTTGTTTTGATACTATTTCATGTTTTACACTACATGTTTTTTTACAATTTCTTTAGGTGGGTTTTTTTATGTTTTATTTGAATGGTTACTTTTAGGGAAATGGTAAAATAAAAAAATGTGTTGTTTTGATTGAAATAAAGTTTGAAAGAATTTTCAAAAACTAAACAATATAACAATTTAACTAAAAAAAAATTTTAAAAATATTTATAAGGTTCAACAGTACCATGGTTTGAATATCGTTAACATCAAGTAATTTCAGCTTAGATACTTAGAGTTCATGAAATTCTATTATTATTTGCTAGATATCTACTCTTTTATTAGAGTAACAAACTGGAGTGATATTCTATTACTTTTATTTTCCTCATATTTCACTATTATTAGCTATTGATTTTCAGAGTATTTTGAATTATATTTTATTTTTGAATCAAAATCTATTTTTCTGGAAAAAGAATCTTCTTAAATACAAAAGTGATATATGAATAAGTTTTTGGATTCATATTTTATTTTTTTAGTGTTTTTTAAATTCTGAGGCATTATTTTTATTCATATATTTAAATAGTTTTTGTTTTTCGTCAAACATTACTATTTTTTTTACTTTTAAATTGTTTAAAAAAAAAAATTTATACTAAATTTCGTAGGGTTGAAAACATAGTCTTGACAGTAGTTTATTAAGTTTTTTTAGAGTTTAGTTTTAGTCATTTTTCTTAACCACAACTTTTTTTTAGATAACTCTATATTTTTGCTTCTTAAGCTGTTATTTAAAAAACTTTAAACGAAAATTTATTTGGAAATTTGGAAACCATATATTTGGAAAGTAGTTTCAATTATTTAAATTTTTCGCTCAAAAAGTCTTTTTAATTATTCCTTTCCAAAAAATGCCATTATTTTCTATTCTAGAACAATAAAGATAGATAAAAACTTAGATTTTTGTTTACTTTGAAATTTCCTATGGAGTTTAGTTTTCTCAAATCATTTCTTAGTGGCATTCAAAATCTTTTTCAATACGTTTTAATTTTGTGTTATTCTCAAAATTCATTACAATTAACAGCTTCAAATTTTGTTTTGAACAACGACACAATTCATTAATTATTTTATTTTTCTCTTCCTGTCTAAAATTTTAAAAATTCAGGGTTTGTACAAGAAAGGCAGAGGGTAAAATAAGCCTTTTAAAGTTCTTTTTTTTTTTAATAATTCGACAAATTTAGTTTTTAGATTAAGAAGACGCAAAAAAAACCATAAAAATATTTTAAAAGTTTAAGTTTTCGGCTCTTAAAAAAGCAATTCTGAAAAAGAATTGCACTAAAATTTAGAAAAAACTCTAAAACAATCTACATTTTATACTAAGATTTCAAAATTTGTACTTTTTAATGTGTAAAATATTGTTACATAAATTAGGTAGCCTTAAATTGATCTATTAAAAATAATTTGATTGACATTCGCTCTTTACAAAATAAACTCCTTTGATAAAATAGTTATCGTGATTTTATTGTGGAATATTCGACTGAAAATAACAATTGACGATCTGATCTTTTCTCCAGTAAAATTTATAGCAATTTAGAGCAAAATTTGTATCATGAAATAGAAAATAAGCCCTTTTAGTTTATTTTTAGAGTATTAAGCAGTATTATAAAAAATAAGCTCTTGTAAGTTCTTGTACGAACCCTGAATTTAACTTTGTTGTATTATCTTTATATTAATTTTCTATTGTTTTTATTTATAATTTTTGTTAATGTTTTTGTTTGGTAGTCGTTTTAAAGTTTCTTTTTTTGTGTTTTATTGTTTACTTTTTTTAATATTATTTCTTAAAATATAATTTTTATTTAATTTTGTTTTATTTCTCTTCTATTTGTTTAGTATTTTATTTATTTTTAGTGCTTATTTTTATACTTTTGAATGTTTTTGTTTAGTATATTTTCGTTTTATTTAATTTTGTTATTTTTCTCTTCTAAATTTGCTTATTATTATTATTTATTTTTAGTGTTTATTTTTATACTTTTTTAATGTTTTCCTTTTAATTTTTTTTTTTCTTTTAATTTTTACTTGTTTCCAACTGTTTGTGTTAAATGTTAAATCTAGACTCAATATTCTTCGTCCAACGACACTCATATGGCATATAATCTTTTTTTTTTTGAAGCGGAACCGTTTCTAAAAACTTGAAATATATTGTTATCCCAATAATTAATTCTGAGAAAAATTCTAGACTCCTCTCAATATTCCCCGCCCAACAATACCATAATGGTTTTCCCAGTATCCAAAAATACTTTCGACAAACATAAAATCAATAAAAAACTGAATTTCCTGACGTCAAAAACGTAACGTGACCAAAAGTAGATTATCTTCTATCCAAGACTATAATGAAAATATCCTGCAAGTTGGGTGGAAATCGGAGCAGGCGTGTGGGATTGTATAAGGAACATAAATACAGACAGATTTCACTTTTATATAACCAAAATAAGTTAACAAAATAAATTTATAAGTTCCTATAAACTCAATTTGGAGACTTTCTCTAGTATTTTGTTTTCAATAATTATACTAAATATTTTTAAAAATGTTGTATTAAAATTTTGTTTCTGAACATTTTACTTTTAAACCTATATTTTTACTAATTTTAAAAGTTCTAATATATTTTCATATTTTTTTTTTTTTTTTTTTTTTTTTCTTTTTTTG
>JXPG01039412.1:0-10406 GCA_001015175.1 Megaselia abdita | reverse complement strand
AGTCAAAACTTTTTTTAAAACTATAATTTTAAGGCAATTAAAACTTTTTAAAACTTTTTTTTTTTGAGTGTAAATTGTGTAGCGTGCATACTCAAATATGAAGCCTACTCAATGTGTGGTCAGATCTGATCAAAATAATATACATGATTAATATTTAAATGAGTGTCATTATTTATATGTGCTTTACATGTATTTTATTTCTTTCTATTTTCGAATGTGTACAGAATATATTCCGAGTGTATTTTATAGTGTGCAACTTTAAGATATTCTATTTCTGAATAATGGTCACATAAACTTGCTTTATGAACAAATTTGTTTAATTTTCCGAAGATTAGCTCGATATTTCATGTAAATGTTGACGAATATTCAAAGTTTTACATAGTAAAGTACCATTCATTGCAGTTGCATTCTAATTTTACACGAAAGTCTTAGTAAAAAAACAAAAAAAAAAAAACTTAAATGGAGTTTTACTTATAAATACTTTGGGAATTTAAGAACTTATTAAATCTTAATATTGCACATACGCTATATTGAGTAGTCACATGAACTTGCTTTATGAAAAAAAAATTAATTTAAGATTATCGCAATATTTCATGTAAATGTTGACGAATATTCAAAGTTTTAAATAGTAAAGTACCATTCTTACTAGTAACATTACCATTCTAATTTTACACAAAAGTTTGAGTAAAAAACCAAACAAAACTTGAATGCAATTTTACTTGAAAATACTTTAAGAATTTTGGGAAATATTACGCATACGCTATGAGTAAAGGTAGTAAAGTATCATTCATTGTAGTAACATTACCATCTACTAATTCTTCTGAGTTAATTCATTCCATATTAAGAATTATGAATAAGAAAATCCTATTGATCTGGTATCTTAGATCTTAAGAACTTCCCATAAGACACACCTCGAAATAAAAACAATAAAATATTAAATCAAAACGTGGGCTGAATTTGGTTTAAATTCTTCGCCATTTTTGGACATGAAAAATCAAATACTCTATTATTTTTGATTATCATCAAAATCAAATGCCCGACTAGACGACAAACCAATATAATTTGGTTGAAGATTATTTCATTCGTAGGAAAGTTAATTAACGATAACCTTGAAAGCACTTAAATCTAACCACTCAAGAACTGGAAGAATAATTAAATCGCACAAAGAGAAATGATCAGAACTTAGCGATTTCTGCTTCCGGCAGTTATTGGTTTTCAAAGAGGGTATTTTTTCCATATTTCTTTTGAATCAACACTAAATATAGAACAAAAGCTTAGGACACTACCCTCAAATCCGATAAGAGAAGAACAAACAAAACACCAAACATTTTCTTTGTGTGATTTCAATAAGAACAACTAATTATTACAATGACAGACTAATTTCTATGATGATTTGCCTGGTCTGTTCAGTTGTTGATTGTCGTTATGAAATTTGAATAAAAACAGTTAACTTTTGACTTTTTTTTTGTGATACATTCATATTTTACCACCAACCTTGACTTTTGGAGTTAATGAACCAACGAACGGTTGGTTGGTCAGTAAATATTATAACGGGTTGTGAGTTTATCATAACAACAAAACGAATAAAAAAAAAAAAAAACACAATAAAAAACAAAGAAGAACAACAAAAGATGGTTACTATAACTTACTTACATCTTCTTGGTATGATTTGCTACAGCTGCTGCTTCTTAAGGTTTAGGTCACTGGTTGATCGTATCTCTGTTGCTTCTTCGGTTGTTTCTTTTTATCGTTCTCCCACCATCTGCTCTTATGGATTAGATCATACCACGTAATAACTTATATTGCGAATACGAGAAAACACTATAAAATAAAGATTTTAATTAAATGGCTAGCATATGTATTATCGTTATACTGCAGCTTTATTACAGTAAATTGTGTAAATTATGATGAACAAGCTCTTCTAATTATTCATAGCTATATGACTGAGCTGACTGACTGCTGATTCTGTATAAGGAATCGGCACGTTCCTCTTCGTCTTTGTTGTTTAATTTTATTTCACTTCAAAGCTTCAATTGTCTGTTTATGATTGATATGAGGAAAAGAATTCTAATGGATTTGATTTGAAGCTGGTTTTTTGTTTTGTCTTATAAAGTTTAATTTTAGATTGACTGTTATTTTTTATTGTCTGGTGGGTTTTAGGGGTAGCTTGTATGGTATGTGATTCATGGAATTCTAAATTTAACTTGCAAGTTAACTTGAATTTTTAAAGTTTATTCTGTGATGAATAGTTGTGGTACGTTTTAAATCATGAGACTGGTAGAATTATTTGTAACCGGTGAAAAACTTAAAAAAAAGATGGAAACACAATTCTTTAAAAACAATAATTAAAGAAACAATGTCTTAAATTCGACAATTCATTCAACGGAAACAAATATTCATTAATTAACATTAAATTTTAAAACTTACGTTCTAGAATTTAATAGTTTCATTTTAAAATTAAAGTTCTAGAATATAAAATTGTTTACTGTTAAAGTTTTCGAATTTAAAATTGTATTCTGTTTTTTTTTAATTTTTAAAAATTCAAATTTTAAAATTTTTTTAAACTTTTTTTGTTTTGAGTGTTAAATTAAGTGTACAACACACATAAAGAAAACAAAATTTTCTCAATGATGTCGTTTTAAATGGGTACATTTCTTCAGCTCGTTTAAGTATGTATTAGAAATGTAAGTAATCATTACCAGAATTATGTTGAATAATTTCCATAACATGATTCCAAAAATACCCATCACAAAAAAACTACATGTAGTTTCGACTTCTCTGCATTTTTTGAATTCCTCACCTCTATATGCATTTTCGGTTAAGTTTTTTGGTTTAAATATAGAATCATTACAACATTTTAATTATATAGCTTTCGGTACATTTTCTTTTTCATTTCAAATCTGAAATATTTGTTTTAAATCGTCTCTCTACTAATATTTTCCACTAAAATCGTAGGATTACCAAGGAATGTTACTCCCAGGCGCTAAAAGAACAGAACCTCTATCACAATCAAAACAATGTTAAACCGCAACCCACCCCAAGATTTCAATCCAGTTAAATCAACGAATAAAAAAAGAGAAAAATCAAACATTTGTATTTAAAAAAAAAGACCTGATTGGACTGTTTCAACCCACATTAGAATTTATAAAGCAAATAGAAAAAACGAAGAAAATGTGTAAAAATAATACATAGAAATTTTAAATATTTACATTTCACTGTCGGAAACAATTTCCAATAAAAACAAGTTCTTAATCGCCGGGTGTCTTTGTTTAGAAGATATCATATTGTTTCTCTCATTCATCTAAATTGTGTAATTTTCACTGTAAGAAGTTGAAACTATCTAGGTCAAATACTTGAGCAACCCACAACAAACTAACAACATCTAACTGCAATCAGTTTTTACTTCTTCTGTATTTAGTCAGCCTCAACCGTCTCTCTTTAAATAGTTAGTTATAGGTTACTAACAAACACCACGTGTGTTAAAGCGTAGGCTTTTTTTTGGTACAAAATATGAATGACACTTGCGACTGCATAGAGGTACTGTCAATGTCAATATCAATACCATCAGGCAAACATTAACCCCGCACAAGTAACTCTTTCCGAACCAAAATCTTTCGAAGAGACGGAAATTTCATTACCAAATTAACACCTTTACCGGAACATTTTCGAACACATTATTAATTACGGACTTTGCGTAACAAGCCTGACTTCGACTAACAACAACACAAGAAATCCATAGTGGGTCATAAACTTTTTGTACGCGATGAATACAATATGAAGAAGAAGAGATACAACCACTTGATGACGACCTAGACATCTTTAAGTAACAACATAACTAACTACAACTCCGGCAAGTAGATCTATCTGTAAAACCAGTCATTCAGTCATTCATTCAGCCAACTGTCTTTATATTGTCTTACTAGATATAGAAAATGAAATTAAAATTTGACGCCTATGTAGACTTTTGTTACTCATAGTCGTCATATTTTAATTAGATTTTTATTTCTGTGGCAATGAATGACTGGGTCTTGATGCATTGTTTTGTTTATAGATATTCGATCTTATCAGTTTCCTGTTAGGTCTCTATTTCGCTGATATGGAACATTTGTCCTTATGTAATTTAGTTCATTTGTATTTTATTTTTGTGAAGTTTTTCTTTACTTAGGACTTTGAGTTGTCTGACAATTCACATCAAATTCTAACAAAATCATCACGCTTAAATTTAGATAAAAAGGGAGAATTCTTAGCTTAAAGTGGAAGTGGTAACATTCGAAAAATATCGAAAAATATCAGCACTAATTAATATTAACCCAAAAATGCTAAAGATCGACAGAATGTGCACTTTTATCTCTCTGGTGATGAAAAAGTTTTTCTTAGAAATTATAAAAATTCCCTTGATTCACTCAAAGCGTTTCTAAAATCAATTTTAAAAGAGCTTCTAGTTTAAAAAGTGAAATAATAAAAATCTTTATGACTAATTCAATTCATGACTTCAATTACCATTTATCAAAAATAATAAAACAACCCGCCACTGCATTTTTATTCCCATAAATTTTATTGCTGCACCTCACGTCTTGGCCTCCATCTTACTCGTGTGCACTTACTACTTTTTCCGACTTTAGGTGAAACACAAAAAAAAAATCAGTTTTCAACAGATTTTGTTCTCTATTATATTTTACTAATTTTGGTATGAAAAGTTAACAAGTAGATTTTACTGTTCCATACAGCATCAATCTGACAGTGAAGAATATGAGGTGAACTGATGTAGTGAAATTAACTATAACGCCTTAGTTGTTTTGTATTCATTTGGTTCGGTTGTAATCGATTTTTTTGAGGAACTGTTTTGCTTTTATGTTTACATTTAAAAACATTTTGTATTTGGTGATATTATTTGTTTTGGAGTAATCTCGTGTATTTTGACATGTCGTTTAAATAAACTTTGTGATGATCAAATGTGAGTCATTTTCTTTTATTAAAAGCAGTTACTTCTTTCCAACATGTATTGGAAATTTAAAAATATGAATGTTTTTGGAAAATAGAACAGTTAATATTATAAGAGGAAAGGTGACAAAATGATATGAGTTTTCTACAAAAGTTGTTGTAATTATTACGTCAATGGAATAAACTAAAATTTATAAATATCTGGGATTTGAACAAACGAAAATGATTAACCATAAAAATATAAGAAAGTAACTCAAAACCAACTTACATAAAAGATAGAGGTTCATAATGCAGACCGTCTGGAACTACAAAAATCAATATATATATGCTGTTACTATTACAATTTTTCCTCCTAGAGTAATCAAGTGAAGTAAAACAGATCTCTAAAAGTAGATTCCACCATCAACAAAGCTCTTTATTCTCAAGTATCAAATTGAAAGAGATATCTTAAATATACATCAATCAGTCGAAAATCAGAAATCATACATACATACAGACATACATACACATACATATGGTGATTATCTGGACCATGGCGCGATTCAGAATCTACGCAGAATTTGTCTCCATCTCTCTGCGGTCTCAGCGGTCTAGTTGTCTCCAGTTCAAGGCAATCTAACAGTTGTCGACCTTGCCGTCGGGAACCTTCGGCTTTAGCTTGTGCGATCTTTTTTGGTGGGGCTTCGTATGACATGCGCCATACATGTCCAAGCCACCGAAGTTATTGTTTTCGCACTCTATCTATCGCTACTCATTGTTTGCATACATAGGACCAAAGGTCATAAGAAGCACCTTCCTTTCAAATACCTTCAGAAGATTTTTGTCTGATACTAATAATGTGCCTGACTCAGACCCACATATCAGAACAGGTATAATGACTGTCATGTAGGTGTTTAGTTTAGTGCTTCTCCGGATGAATCTCGATCTTAAAACTCTACTTAGCCCATCCTTTTGATCTCTTGATTTGGGCGTTAACTGAAGACCCAAGACACTTGAAATAATTTATTTACTCAAACTTGTCAGTGCCAATGGTGATGTTGGTGAGATCTGTTTGGTTTCTACTCGATTTCATATATTTTATCTTCTCGATATTCACTCTGAGTCGCATTGGTGTAATCAACTGATGTTGTTGTAGCTTGTTTTCATATCTTCTTTGCACAGAACTTCTTGATATTCACTCTGAGTCGCATTGATGTAGTCAACTGATGTTGTTGTAGCTTGTCTTCAGATCTTCTTTGCACAGAACTTTTCGTCTCTCCTAGGGTCATCTGTCATAGTATTATGACTTTAGCAGAGTGGTGGTTTCTTGACGAATCGGTACAGAGGGTTGTAGATGGTGTATAGCCCTCATGGTGTCTTTTCACATGTTGGTAGAACTTTCTGGTGTCACCCCTTCTTTTCAAAGCTTCCACCTGTCTCAACTCGCCATTCTCGTGACGTCGACGCTTGGCTCGGCAAAGCTTGACTGCTCTTCTCCTCGCTTCTCTATACTTCTGCTTCTGCTCATAGTCAAACCATTCCTTTTGGGTTCTGCGTTGGAATGGGCTAAAGACTTCTGCCGCCGCCGATGTTAATGCGCTGGAGCATAGCTTCCAGTAATCCTCAACTGATCCGTAATCTTGCATATTTTGTAGCTTGTGCGTGACCATGCTGCAGAAGACTGTAGCCGTTTCCATGGATTTCAGTGCTTCGATATTGAATCCACTGGTGGTTTTGGTTGGCACACTGTGCTCTGGATATTCTGGACCTGATCTTTGCTGTCAGTGGTCAGAATCGATGTTGGCTCCTATAAGAACCGTACATTCATTACGTTGTAAGCATGCCTGGATACAAAAAATTACATCAATGCCTATAAAATAAGACATGATAACGTTGGAAACCTTTCATTCAGGGAATTTCTGATTAAGTTTGGATTTGATTTAACACCTGAGCTTTACTTCAACAGATATTCCCAATGATGTAGCCCTCTATTGGGATACCAGACAGACATGATAATTTTACTTAGACAATAAGTTTCTAAAATTGTTAATTGTAACCAGTTTAACTGACTAATGAAGTGAGATAATAATAGTTTCCTCTACTTTTCAATATATTTATAAATCATGATCACAAGGATAACCAAGAATACCCCCAAGTTGTGATTCATATACACTTATCAGCATAAAAATCAAAGTGTGTTAATTAAAAATCAAAAACTTACCTATTCCAATTTAATAAAAAAAATCCGACAATCAAAATGATAATTTTAATTCCTCAAAAAAAAAAAAAAACCCTATCACTAAAATAAATGATGAAATCCAATAAAGAAACTTTCTTGTAAATGAATAAAGAGAATGAATCACTTGGGGGATTGCTAAATAATTATTCTTTTTAAAAATGAAATTAAAAGACAATAAACCAGAAATAAAATAATTCAACGTTGAGTTTGGGTCCGAGATCCTTCCAATATAATAATCGGACGGAATGGGGATAATGGTGAAATCGACATCACAAATCACGAAAAGTTACATGTGTTGAGATGATTTGTGTTCGTGATGCAAACGTATAAATCATTGTCACCTGGACTTGTACAACATGTGCATTCTTTATGAAATTTTGAACTGTTTTATAAGGAAATTGCATTTGTTTTAAAGTTAATGACTTTTGATTTTTTATTCGTTATGAACGCGTTTTGTTGTTATGATTAAATTGTTACGGATTTCGTGGGAATGTTTTGATTGAAGGGGCACAATTTGTTATCTGTCTTTTCGTCATTAGGAGTGAACAGGAAAGGGAAACCGCCAATTACTTGATGAGTTTAATACACTTTTTGATGAATCAGTTTTAAAACGGAAAGGACCAGTTCTAATTCAAATTCATGTGACTAATTCTCATATTTAATCAATCATCACACTTTCCCTTTACGTCACAGTAGGTGTAATTTTATTCAGTAAGTTTGTCATTGAATTCTACTCAGACTCATCAAAGAGGATTATGTTATGAATAATGTTTACTTTTTGAAAATTGTGATATGACAAAGTTAAATGAAGTAATATAACTATATATTAATGTCTTTGTTTCTCTTGAATTGTTTTAGGAAATTTCTTGAATTATTATTCTCACCATGAGTGAACAATTTTCCATATTTCATATACTTTAATGTATTGTATTTGTTTTGGGGAATTTAAATTACAGATTTAAGAAACTTCGAAAACTATTTCAAACTTAGTTATTTTAAAATTAGCAAGACACAAAAATTGTTTGAATTATTATATGAAATTTATTGAAAGATTTAGGTTTTGAAATAAATTTAAAGCTCTTTACTTTCGGAAGTGTAGAATGCTGAATTCGCTTATAGAAGATTCTTTCACATAACTCACACAGATGAATATCTAGCATACATTACATTTTAGCCATTACGAAAAAAAAAGAGAAACACTTTTGACTTTTAGAAGCTTTGAACCTGTGCCTTGCGGTTTTTCCTTAAAATTGCAATATGTTATATGAAGACAGCAGGAGTGTAGCGAATTATGTACTTTATTACAAGGAGTGTCACCGAACACTTTTCGTCTCAGAACAATAACCATGTTAATAGAACAAAATACAACACAAAGAAACGTTTGACATTACGGAGCTTTGAAACTCTAGCCTACTGAAAAGAAGCTTGCAACCCTTTTAATTAGTTTGAGATACTAATTTCAAATTATATTGTTAAGCCATATCCATTTTTATTTCTTGTTAAATTAAACCACAAATAAAATAAGACATCAATTTATTCTTAATTTCCGATCGAAGAATAAAATTTATTCTTTTCCCGTGACATTCCACAAGTCTTGCAATGTATATCCATCCCTTATCTTTTCGATAGCAAAACCCAACTCCTTACAGTAAACCGGTTCTCTCTGTTGATTCGAAACACCACTACCGAATTCTCCACCAACAATATAGGAATGTAATTTTGAATTCAACTCGGAATCCTGTTGGTCATCAATTTCTTCATAATCCCCAACCGAAAATTGATTGCTTTGCATTTCCTCGTCTGCTTCTCGTTCACTAACATTATATTTAACACCAAAATTAGGATTTTCACAGTAAACAGCATGTAATGAAAGTAGCTCTTTATAAATTTCATGTAGTTTTTCTCCGGGATCTATGCGAAAACCAAGAACATATCCTCCAGCAGTTTCAGTTGTTTGGATTACCAAAGCAGCACCATATTTCGAATCCCGTATCTTAATGCTACCAATTTGTATGAAAGGTAAACTTATATTGAAAGTTTCATTCAGGTCTGCAAACCAAACCAATCGAACGTTTGTGATGATAAACGACCCTAAATTTCCTTGGTCAGATGAAAGATTCCACACACCATGCATTTGAGTGTATACTTGTTCATCAGGCAGGATAATCAATTGATTGTTTTGAATGATAGCACCACGTAATTTCATCTCACGATAGAGATAAGTTTGCTGATAGAGTCGGTAAATGTCGAATATTCCTGTAAAAGCTGACCTGGTTTTCGTATCAAATGACACATCGCTGAACACAAACTCGAATCGTGTGGTTGCTCCGGCTGCTAGGATGTATAAAGCTGGACAGGATCCTCTTATTTTCGACATAACAGTTTTCGTTGTCATCGTAATTATTTTCGAAAAACCCACTGACAAGTTGTATTTCTTGTGGTTAGTAGAAAACCAAATTATTCGCAGATTGGTTGTCAGAAGCTTTCCGATATCTCCTGGATTACCTTTTGTGTCTTCCACATGATGAACAGTGAATAGTATATTTTCTCCATTTCGAAGACGTTTTTGAAGATGTGGAACATCAAATCTAATTTCTTTGTCTTCCCAGACTTTACACTGTAATTCGTCCTCCATTTCTTATATTTTTTATGTGTTGCTTGGCAACTCTTGTTGTCATGGGTTTGTGTGGGTTTTTGTTGTGCGCTTGAGTTGATTGTGGGTGTAATGGTTAGTTAGTTTATTCTGATGTTGAATGGGTTTTGTTCTTAAGGATCATTCGGGTATTTCCTATTTTATCGAAAGTAGAGTGTTCCAAGCCAAGCGGTAAAATAGGTTCTTATTTGAATTTAAAATACGTTTACCAAACATACCTATTTTGACGGCCTCGGTCTATTAATCCTCTAAAGAAGTATTTAAATTAATCTTATAAACTGCTCGCGGATAAAGATGAGAATGTTTAGGACAATTCTATAAATGTCTTGCTTATATTTTCGCCTGGGAATAATTCTTTAGAATTCTAACAAAACTTTTCATACATTTTAGGAAATATAATATTTGGTTTTAAAACGATATTTTAGAATTACAATAATTATTAGAAGGAAGTCATGAAAAATATTATAATGAAGCGGTGCAGTAGAACTACGTTCCGTAGTAGATGATATGATTTGAGATAACGAGGTTATACACATTTTTCTTTAGTTGACTTTAGTTCTTGACTACGCCCATGTATTTCCAAAATCTTGATAG
>JXPG01039373.1:0-11589 GCA_001015175.1 Megaselia abdita | reverse complement strand
AAAAAAATAGGCTTTATTAAAAAAATATATTTAAGACAAACAAAAAAAGATTATATAAAGTGATTTTTTTATAATGTAGATTATAAATAATATTTTTGAAAGATTTTAATTTAAAATTAAGATTTTATAACGTGGATGTTAGAAATATTTTATAGAAAGAAAAATTTATTAAAAAATTATTTATTAAAATGTTGATCTAATACAAAAAATTAGATTTTGTAAAAAGAAATAACAACAAGAGATATTTTTGTTTAAAGCAGAATTTTAGATAAAAAAAATTACGATTTAATGAAAACAAATTGAAGTTAAGAAAAAAGAAATTTTTTAAAAGTTGTAATTTTTTGTAGAAAGAAAAATATTTGATTAAAAAAATATAGATATTATTAAGATTAAATAAACAAAATAACAAAATTTTATGAACAAAAAAAAAAGAAGATTAAATAAACAAAATAACTAAATTTTATGAACAAAACAAAAAAAATAATATAAAAAAATAGATTTTAAACTATTATTTTTGTTTAAATGGTGGATTTTGTCTAAAATGTTTTATCCAAATGTGTTCTTAAAAAAATCATATTTAAATAAAAACCTAGATTTTCTAGAAAGAACAACAAAAACTCAGACTTAATTAAAAAGAATTCAGACTAAACAAAATCACAAAAGACAGATGTTCAGAAAAGAGATGAGAAAATGAAGCAATAAAAAATGAACAATAGAAATACTCACTTTGGGACCATTGAGACGTATTTATCNAAAAAAGTTATTTTCTAAAAAAAAAAATTTGAGATTTAAAAAAAAGTATTTTATTAAAAGAGAAGGTGGAAGAATTCTTAAAAAAATCATATTTAAATAAATACCTAGATTTTCTAGAAAAAGCAACAAAAACTCAGACTTAATTAAAAAGAACTCAANAAATAATATAAAAAAATAGATTTTAAACTATTATTTTTGTTTAAATGGTGGATTTTGTCTAAAATGTTTTATCCAAATGTGTTCTTAAAAAAATCATATTTAAATAAAAACCTAGATTTTCTAGAAAGAACAACAAAAACTCAGACTTAATTAAAAAGAATTCAGACTAAACAAAATCACAAAAGACAGATGTTCAGAAAAGAGATGAGAAAATGAAGCAATAAAAAATGAACAATAGAAATACTCACTTTGGGACCATTGAGACGTATTTATCGTAAGAGTTGGTGTTTTTCCCGTAATCGATTTGTTTTTGTCTCCGGGACAAAGTGGCAGGATCGGTTTCCTTTTCGTACTTTTTGTAGGTCGAGTCTGTCCTCACGCGTTTCTTGTCCGCGTAGTACATCCTGTTCGAGGAGGACGTGGAGCGAATGTCATCAGAGCTACTGCTGTTGGAGAGGCTGGAAGCCGCCGAGTGTCTACGCTTGAACGACGGGTTCAACTTTTCTTCTTTCAACAATTTCTCGAATTTCTGCTCGTTCCGTGAATCTAAGGAATATTTTCTTTATTAAATTTCTATGTTTCTAGATCTATTATGCCGACTTTGCGATTCTTTAGATTCCATTTCGAAGTAAACAAAGATGACTTAAGTGAACTTACCAATGAAATCGATGGCGATGTTACGGTTGTTTTCATTATCGTTCTCTTCCTCGAGAGTTTCCTCTGTTTTCACTTTGATTTCCTGTTTTATCTGTGGATTTTGTTATTTAAAAATAACTTGCGAAATAAAACAATATGAACAATGAAATAAAACAAACCTTTTGGAATTCCCGGGAGTGCCAGAGTTTAATGTCGCATTCCTCTGCCCAAGATTTATTGTTGTTGCGATTTGAATCCATTTTGTCTTCAAATAACATTTGTTGATTTTTTTTGTAGAATTACAAATTTAAGAAAATTAATAAATATAAACGATGTTTTCGTGTTGAATTTTAAAGAATAACAAAATAAAAGCGCGGGTTATTAGTTGTGTGAAGTTGTTTTGTTTCTCGTTTACTTCTTCTTTTGAGGTGTGAGAAAGAGGAGTTTATAGTCGACCAGTCTTCGTTATTTTTCGGATAAAAATAAAAGCGATCCTATCGGAAATATTATACACAAAAACTTGTCTTTGCCACCTTCAGTCAGTAATGTCATTCGAGAATTTGTAGTTGATTCGCGGAAACTTCGTTTTTCATTTTCCCATAAAAAAGAAGAAATAGTGTTTTTCCCATTAAGAAAATTGTGTATAAATTCTAAAAAAGTCCGAAAAAGTGTTTTTAGTGAAAAGTAAAGTTTTCCAAGAGTGAAATTTAAATAAAATCTAGAGAAAGAAAAAGTGGTGTCTGAAAGTGAAGTGTTAAAGGAAATTTATATTGGAAAGAGAATAATACAAATTGAACCGGAAAACCTTTAGGGTTCACTCCCAGGAATTTTGTTCTTCAATCATCGGTTCTTGTTGTTTATTAATCATCATCTGCGACACAATAGAATCTTTTTGGGAATATTGACAAAGGTAAGTCGGAAGACTCAGAACTTTGATTCGCGGTTTCTGTGTAATGTATAGATCATTTAAACATTCATTCAATCATTTGAGCCAACTCATCGTGCGAAAAATTAAATAAATAAAATACAGAACTTTTAAAGCAGAAGCGGAGAAGAAAAGATTGTAATTAAAATAACAATAAGACCGGAAAAAGGTTCACTGCTTCTGCTTTCTTTGCTCACTATACTTTGTTTTCCTTGCCTCCCAGGCAGTGTCTGTTTATCAGATCTAGAGGTTTTCTTGTTGTTGGGGATCGTGTCGGGATGGTCTGCTAGTTTTTGAGATGAAGATGATTCTTTGGTTTTGTTTTGAGACAAAGGTGAAGTTTTAGAAGAGGCATTTAGTATTGAAGGTGGTCGAGACTGGTTTCAGAAATGTTGTAAGAGATTCTTCAAAGATCGACCAAATATTTCAGCAAAGGANGTTTATCAGATCTAGAGGTTTTCTTGTTGTTGTGGATCGTGTCGGGATGGTCTGCGAGTTTTTGAGATGAAGATGATTCTTTGGACTTTGTGGTTTGTTTTGAGACAAGGGTGAAGTTTTAGAAGAGGCATTTAGTATTGAAGGTGGTCGAGACTGGTTTCAGAAATGTTGTAAGAGATTCTTCAAAGATCGACCAAATATTTCAGCAAAGGAATAAGGTTTTGTATTATTTTGGTTGGAGGTAATTTGTAGTTAAGCTCCCACACTATCTATCGNAATAAGGTTTTGTATTATTTTGGTTGGAGGTAGTTTGTAGTTAAGCTCCACACTCCTGCCCCTGGCATTCTTTTTGAGAAGTACTTCTAATTGGAACATTGGCTCTACTTTATGGGGCCTCCAGAGATCAACATGAAAATTTCCGTATAAAATCTTCTCAGAATTATCCAAAATCTTAACACAAACTACAGAATATTTGAGAATCTATTCATCGGTGTCTACATTAGAAGTAATACCTCTTAAAGTCTGCTTATAGAATAATTGTAGAAGTATTGTACAATGCTAAAAGTACGAAGAACATTGAATACCCTTTTGCTGCTTGGGTTATTTCAAAGAGGAAAGTATTTCAAATATCGCATTTTGTTTAATTGCATAGAAGTTTGGTAGTTAAGCTTCCTNTGTCTACATTAGAAGTAATACCTCTTAAAGTCTGCTTATAGAATAATTGTAGAAGTATTGTACAATGCTAAAAGTACGAAGAACATTGAATACCCTTTTGCTGCTTGGGTTATTTCAAAGAGGAAAGTATTTCAAATATCGCATTTTGTTTAATTGCATAGAAGTTTGGTAGTTAACACTATCTAGCTCGACTTCTGCCCTGGCATTTGAGAAGCACTTCTAATTCGAACATTATCATCTATATGGAAGGGCCTCCAGAGATCAAGCACAGCTTTGGCTAAAATCTTCTCAAAATCATCCAAAATCTTAACAGAATATTTGACAATTTGTGTGTAATGTAGAAGTAATGTTCCTGAAGAAGTAATGTCACAATACCTCTTCAAGTCTGCTTATAGAATAATTTAAGATGTATTTTAGGGCTAAGACTAGCGCCATATATTTTGACATAACTATACCTAATTGAATAATCGGCATAAACTCAACAGAATTCTTGTTCAAGAGCGATTTCCTATTTCCAGGAATGTATTCAAATAAAAAACAACAGCAAGTGTTGAAAGAGGAATAAATGTTTTATATCTTAAAATATAAATAATTATTCTAAAACAGTAAAAATGATTCTCCTGGAGCTCATGTACAAATAGCCAATGAAGTGGGCGATGCCGTTTCAAACTTATGTAACTCTAACAATGTTGAAACTGCACACTCAAACCAAAACGTTAAGTTCATGGAGAGGAGTCTGTTAAGTTCCAGGTTTTGTTTTGTCCAGAACATGTTCGCCATTGGAACCATTCTCGCTGACATGTTTGGAGTCCTACAGCAATGGTACAGCTTTATAGACAAGTCTTTTATTGACATCAGAGCTGATTTGATCGTTTAATTGAGATCAACTCCGGAAATCGTCCTTCAACGGATCAAGCAGAGACCTAGGACTGAGGACTTGGCTCATTAAAAAGTCCAATGGACACAACAGTCCTATTCTATTCTGTAGACGAGATCACTTCGGGGTACAAGAGGTCCGAGCAAAATATATATATATATACATAAGAGACGTGGATCATAATTATTCTTCCCCCAGGAAAATCCAAAGAGTTGACTAAATCACTGTCGAATGGAAAGAGTTTTACCAAATTTGACTAGTGGAATATTTTTTAGAAATCTATTTTAAATTTAAATTTATTCATTAATTATTATATTTAACTTTAATCTCATATGTTTTACTAAATTAATTTCTATTATGAACGTGTCTTTTCATAATTAGGATATTTTTTCTGTCTTGTTTTTATTGTATTTAACAAATGTGTAGGAATTGCTTAACTTATTTGGAGCCTCATAAACAGTCCTGAGTTTAAGAATAGTTTCTTGAAACGAACATTTCACTACGGTACTTCAAGTTAACTTTTGATTTGTATAATTTACCATAAACTTTGCCTTACTTTTTAATGATCAGCACAATTTTAGTCCTTGAGCTTCTTGATAATCTGATACTCTATCATCGAGAAAATTACCTAAAGCACACGTCTTGGAAGATATCTTCCACCCTCAAACTATTCAAAGTCCTGACAAAGTCATCAAAATATGAATACCAACAAGATTTAAAGAAATCATAACAAAAGCTAACTAAAAAGTATACAAAATAAAATAAGAAAAGCATATTTAAATAAGCACGTCATTTTGATTATTTGCAGAGCTCTTCAAAACGAATAAATATCAACAATAATTATGAAATACCAAAAGAATATAATTAATTTTATTATTTAGTAAAAAGCTATGAATGAAATGTTATATATGCAAATGACTTAAAAAAACATAAAAAGCGTCAACATTAAATTCAACCACAAGAAGAAAGAAAATATGCAAAATCATTTAAAAAATACTCATATAATATTATTTCAAAAATGAAGAGAACAAATAATCATATTTTGATGGAGGAAATATAATTTGAAATATCAATTCAAATAACACCTTTTAATAAGCAAAATATTTGGGTACATTTGCTTATTGAAGGTTCACTATACGTTTCAGCAAAAACATATCGTATAACAGAGATTTAAGGTCTACAGTCTGTACTAGAATATAAATAGGTTTAAACATTCCATGAACGATCCCTGTGAAATAATATCTTATATTCAAAACGAGAATAATAAAGCATAGACAAATATAAAAGAAAAATAACAAATAAAAACTAAAATTTCTTCAACTTTAGAAATACATTAAAGTAAAAATTTAAAAAAATAGTTACCTTGGAAAATTCATAGTTCTCAAAATAAATACAATACATATATTTGAATAAATTATATCTAACAAAATTAATGATGCTTAGAGANAATAAAGCATAGACAAATATAAAAGAAAAATAACAAATAAAAACTAAAATTTCTTCAACTTTAGAAATACATTAAAGTAAAAATTTAAAAAAATAGTTACCTTGGAAAATTCATAGTTCTCAAAATAAATACAATACATATATTTGAATAAATTATATCTAACAAAATTAATGATGAGTGTGAAAGAAATTTTGCACTTTAAGACATTTAATACTAAAAAAATAATTTTTTCATCTTTAAGTTTGGTATGAATATGACAGTATTTGAAGAATTATTGTATAGAGTGAATTACTGTGCTTTTTAAGAGGAAATCTTGCACATTACTTCAAGAAATCTCTGAAAAATTACAAAATCCAAAAACTATTTACAAAATGAAAGGGCCATTTACAAAATCTAATCGAAAACGTACGTAGTTTTCAGCGAAATGATTACCTACACAATTCAAAATCCTTTAAAAATCTTTGTTTTTTTTTTTAATATATTTTCTTCATTGTTTATTTAAGATTATTACGACAATTACGGGTGAAAAATTATCTAATTTAAGAGTTTTATTTTCTAATTCAGACTTTTTTTTAACATACATTACAAGAATATTACCATAATAAGTTGTTAACTTCTGTAAAAATATGTTTTTAATTTTTAAATTTAAAGTTAAATATTAATTTAGAAAACAATGATTTAAATTGCAACTTTAAATAATTTATATTAAACAGAAATAAACAAAACTTTTTTATATTTTTGTTTTAATCGTTATTTCAAATTATGAGAAATATTTTGAAAATAACAAGAAAACATTTAGAAAATTAAAGAAAACTCTTTATTTAATTTGAAAAGTTAAAAACAAACATTTACAAAAATATTGGAAAATTGAAAAACAAATATAGATAACTTATTAAATTAAGAGAACAGAAAACACTAAAAAGCTTTGTTTTAATAAAAACTTTATGACGTATTTTCAAATTTTTTTTTTTACAAACGTTTTAAAAATTTAAAATTAAAAAACAAATGTATCATATTTATTAAAAGAATTGTCTAAAATACTATAATTATTCATAAAATTATAAAATTAAACATGGAAAATAAAATTATTAATTTAATTCAACACATTCTTTAATATGAAATAAATATACAGAGATTAAACAAAAATTAACGCATCATTAAACTTCCAAAATTAAACAAGTTGGAAATATTAATAGATATTAATAAACAGTTAAAAATTGTGTTTTTTTAAATGCAAAAATAAAAATTTAATAAGGACATTTTTCAAATGATCCTAAGCTTAGGGAAATTTTCGAGAATTTAAATCAACTTAAAGCAATAAAACTGAAATCATTCTAAAGATGTCTTTAATTTTTTAAAATAATTTTTAAAAATTAAAGACAAGAAACTAAAAAAATTAGATTATTTTTAATATTAATATTTTTAGATTTTGAGTTTAGAAGACAAACTTTAAAAATTTATATACTATACTAATTAATGTAGATTTAAGAGCAACATTATCAGACAAATTTGAAAATTTACATATTCATAAAAATAAGAAAAAAATACTTTAAGGGTTTGAATTAGAAAACTAACTAAAATTCAGTAAGATTTTAAATTGTGGGAATTCTATTGAATTAAAATATGTTATTTCTCCAAAAAAACTTGAAAATAAAATGAATTCTTTTCAAAATACAATTTTTAAGCTGATTTTTGTTTTGTAATTTTAATAATTCCTTAAAAGAATAAATTTAAAAAATACTACAAATTAATTAAGTCATGTTATCGAAAAAATATTGAAAACTTTTTGAAGATGTGATTTTTAATGTTTTTATTATACTCATTTTTTGAGATGTTAGTGTTAAAACTATCAAAGTTTAGTATTGTTGGTAACGCTATGAAATTTATGTATTTTCTTGACACTTAAACTTTTTTACAAAGTTTTGAAAGTTCTAAAATTTGTTGTTGTTTTATTATTAATTATTCATAAATAGTTATGGATATTTCAAATTTTTCTCAATATTTTGTTTAGTTTGATAAACATTTTAAAATTTCAATATTATTTTCTTATAAAACTTTAAATTTTAAAATAAATTTAAAAAGCACCTTTCTGTGTTTACGGCTCTTAATTTAACAAATCTTTGAAATTTCAATATTTCAGACAAACTTTTCAATTTACTAATTTTGTATTGAACTTTTTTTTAATTTTTCCATTTAATTTTGAACATTTATATCAAATCTTGATTAAGCTTCGTTTAGAGAAAGATGGAGAAAAAAATAAGCTTTGGTATAATCTTGTGCTTCACTTATTAGCGCCATCTACTTTTTAAAAAATGCAACTTTTGTTTTTCATATCTTGTCTTTGCGTCGGTAAAGAGATATATGATCAATGCCTACTATTCTCATTAAGCTTTTTTTTATTACTTTTAAATTCAATTTTTCCATTTTAAAAATAGAAATAGTGTTCTAGAAAAATAAGTCCAAAAAGTACTAGTAAATCACTCACTAATTTTTTTAAATCTCAAAAATATTACAAAAACCCTACAGATTTTGAAAAATACCCTAACATTATTTATGAAATCCCATAAGTTTTACCTCCGACCTCGGAGATTCTTAAAAGGCAAATGGATGGGACCAGTTTCGAACCTAGGATTTTAGTGTGGGAGGGAGATGCTCTACCAACTAGCCTACGGCATAGACTAGTATACTTAGTAGTAAGCTATTAAATGACAAGTGAAGATATGGAGAATGTCCTGGCATAGTTTGCTCAAGAGAAGAATGTATGAAAACTGTCTAAAAAAAGCAAAATAGCATTTTCTTAATAGTGTTCATTATTTCGGTCCAAGCTGTTTGAAGATTTTTAATTAACAAACGGATTATTGTTTCTTCCACTGCTTATGTAAATGTTAATTAAATTTACTATTGAGAACGCACATTCTTCACAACAAGGTATATTTACTACAGCTACAAATTCTATAATAAGATAATTAATTATTATATTTTATGTATACTTCTTAGTTGTAATGAATGTTATGTAATACTGTTATGTTAGGGAGTATAGCCTAAGAAGCTCTTGAGTTCTTGCGTCATGCTTTATCTCTTTTTCCCTTGTCTATGATCTACCAGCTAGACTAACAGCCTATACTACATCGGATTTCTGTTATCAGAAGTAGGATAATACTTCCATATACCAGAAAGTATTAAGAACTATGCTACGACAGTTCGTAACGTTTAGTTTGATATGGTCAATCACAATCAGGGGCCTCTTTGATCCGCATTAGTGAGATCTGAATCCTGGATAACATCATGTGGTTCACGTATACATACTTCCACACTAAGCTATCGACCACCTCCACCCTTGCAACGTTTTTTTCTAAATAAAAAATATTTCTTCTACATAATTCCTTACAAGAATTTAAACAAACAATAAAGCAGATGTGTGTGTTAAAATACTCATAATTAAGTGCTTATTATTTTGAATTAATTAAAATTAACTGACAATCTTGTTCATGGAAACTAGTAGATTAACACATTTTGTTAAGTAAAATTGTCTTCTTAATTAATAGATAGAACATGTTCTAAGGAACTAGGGTATTTAAAATTTTTAATATTAGATTTCTTAATGTTGCATTTCACTCTAGACTAGACAGTGCCAGGGTTTGAATCCCATTGGCTTCGAGCCACTTTTCAACAGTTTAGATACTGTCAAGAATTATGAATAATATTGAAGCTTCATGAAAGATATTAAGAGTCGCTATTTCTCGAAGCTTTAAGTTAACAGCTATTTTATTGAAATATCATGAAATGAGTACGGGATAGTAAAGTGATCGGAAGTGTTGGGGTAGGTCGGTATGACAAGTTTTTACATGATGTGATGAGATGTCAAAAAGTTTATTTGTTAAGATTAGCTTATCAAATCTATTTTTGTAGATTTTTTATTATATTTTATTACTTTTTAAAAGAATGTTGTATTTTATTGAGCTTATCGGTGGTCGCTGTTAGTAAGATTCATAAAGTAACCCTTTGACTTAAGAGTCATTTAAATTTTAAAATATATATATTTCCTGATATAAATTACTACTTGCTTATCTACTGTTATTGAAAACGTGTAATATTTAGTATTTGATCCAAGTTGATCCCATTTAACCTTTTTGACATAGACTTAAATTTGTCTATTGTAAATTTTATTTTAATTAAAAAACTAGAAAAAACCAAGTCTTAAAAATCTCAAGAACAAAGCCCTAAGAAAAATCTCGATTTCATCAAACTCCATATTTCAATATAAGAAAATCCAATGACCGACCGTCAATTACGTAAATGAAAATGAAGCCTGGATGGGTTGTGTTTATTTTTTATCGGTTCAGCCTTTCAATTCAACGAACCCTTCGATAAAACTATTTATAGCGGTCATTAGTCACTGATAGGCCAGGAAATGCGAAACAACAGCAATTCATATTCAGAACACTTTGAATAAAATTGTAGATTAATTAAAACTCAATCACCTTCTAAGTCACAATGACTAAAGTTGTGACGTTGGAGGCAGCCTTGCGTCTACTAATTGTATTTTAAATTGATTTTTTGTTAAATATATTCATTTAGAAATTATTTCAGATTCAGAAGGTTTTTGAAACTTAGTTTTGTAATTTACATACATAGTTATATAAAAATAGGTGTAATATTTTTGTAATTATGTTATCTTCAATTAATTTTGTTTCGTTCACAAAAATAATTTGAGTTTATCAAAAAGTATTAGTTTTCATATTCAAGAATATAAGAAGATAAAAACATATTAGATGAACATTACTAAATTAAGATTAAAACCCCAAAAATAATATGATATGAATTGGGGTTGGTGGGAAATTAACATTAAAACCCCAAAAATAATATGATATGAATTGGGGTTTTAATGTTAATTTAGCAATTTTCATTTCACATTTTTTCGTACCATCTTATTGTAATTTTTAAATATGAAAACTATTACTTGTTCTTAAATTCAAGTCAATCTATAAATCTACTGATTGTGAGTCTATTCATTTGATTCACCATCCTTATAGTCATCTATTGTAAGTTTATTCCTTCTTATTTCAACATTTTTAAATTTTGNCAATTTTCATTTCACATTTTTTCGTACCATCTTATTGTAATTTTTAAATATGAAAACTATTACTTGTTCTTAAATTCAAGTCAATCTATAAATCTACTGATTGTGAGTCTATTCATTTGATTCACCATCCTTATAGTCATCTATTGTAAGTTTATTCCTTCTTATTTCAACATTTTTAAGGTTTTGTTGGGATTTCGTGGATTTAGATAGCCTTCACCTATAATCGAACATCAAATACTTGCTTTCAAGGGCTTGTGTCAATTTGTTTTAAATTAAAAGAAAATCCATCACACTCAGAGAAAACATGTTAACCATATACAGCATAGGATTAAAAAGATGAAGACGTTCAAACAGAACAATTTGTAATCCAACAGTATACTTACTCAAAAATAAAAGAGAAAGAACTCACCAATATTTTCTTTATTCCACAATGATAAAGCAAAACATCTAAAACAGACAAATTTAATATTTAAGTTGTTGATTTTTGAGTTGCAAATTCAATTTTTTTAACTATATTTATTTTAATGTTTTTAAAACTAATCACGAAATTTGAGAAGCTAATGGAAAACAAGTGTTATATTAGAACTTTATGTATG
>JXPG01039333.1:3608-13758 GCA_001015175.1 Megaselia abdita | reverse complement strand
TTACTAGATAAATGTCTAAACCAAATAATTTAAGACAAGTTCTATATGTACATCTACTAGATGGAAATCTAATCTCTTTTTTTTAAGTTGTCTGGAAGTTTACTAGATGAATGTCTAGAATTGAGTTAGATTTTTTCTGAATTTTCCACTATAGAAGTTGTATAGTAGTTTAGAAGGTGTATATCTAGAATAGTTCTCATAGGAACCATTCTAGATGTATATCTACTAGATATACCTCTAACTTTTCTACTTGGGTTAATACTGACAAGTCGAAAATCTTAGTTTTTTGAAAATGTGGAAGACTCTGAAAGGAGCATTGGTACTTCGATCGCAAAAATCTGGAGATTGTTAAGCAATATAATTATCTTGGAGTTAAATTCACACCACAAATGTCATTTGCTGAACATATGAAAGAAAGGTCGGAAAAGGCTAACATTTTCGTATAACACAAATGAAGTAGATGATGTCCTTCATTTCATTGGAAAATATCTTTTTCTAAATGAGTTTAGATTAGGATGTCTTGGAAAAAGAGTTTTGGAGGAATCCGATGTTATTTATTTGTTAAATGGTAAAGATGAAATATTTAAAAAAATCATAAATTTCACAAATTAATTAATGAATTCAATTATTAATTTTTATTATTTTTTAAAATTTGTTAGTGACATTTTGCTTACAATTATTTATTATAACTCATATATTAAATTTAGTTACATCGATTATCGTATGCATTTTTTTATATTATAAATCTAAGATTTAAAGTAAAATAACTGAAATAGATAAGATAACAATGTAGACAGACAGATTAGTCTCTAGACTAATGTCGTATAACATTTAAAATTTATTTACAAAATGGAAAATGAAGAAAATTAATTGTATTGTTATTTTGTGAAAAAAAACTACTACTAGTACAAATTATTTTTATATTAAGAGATTATTTTTTGGAATCAATTGCCATAAAATATTCAAAATAGTACTAGTATAAAGTATACTAATATGTTCAAAGAAAATTAAAATGTTATATGTCAATTAATATTATATTGAACTGTTTGTTTATGACGTAACCTTTTTAGACCAATTAAAAAAGAAAGAAAATGAAAACTGATGTGGTATATATAGATTTCATCAAAGCATTCGATCGTGTAAAGCATGACAAATTAGAAAGAGATTTCGATGCGTTGCTTTATTGGTGTGAAAGCATAACGTTTCTTTTGTCTTTTCTCGGTCTAATACTATTCACACATTGAATTACAAATTTCAAATATGTTTAATTTAAACTTGACTTCATATCAAGCATCATATGGGCATTTCTCAGCAAGAAAGAAGTTGAAGAAGCTCATGGAACAGTTAGGCTGTATAACATTTTCTAGGACTAATATAAAGACGAAGAAAGCCATAAAGACCGTGGAAAAAACCTAAATCAATCTACATCATAGTAAGCTATCTAGCAATTATTATGGTAATTATCCTAACTAAAGAATATGTTTCTATAAATACTTATATACAGGAACCATGGGTAAGTTAAAATTTCAAGGTATGCGGATTGAAAACTGACGGATAGACGTTGTGTCATGGCTAAATGAGACAGAAATATTAGAGCCTGTATATTAATTAAATCTAATCTACCTTTTTAGATGAGTTAAGGGATGAGGATTCACAGTGAAAGAAACAAATTTGACTGTCTTTAAAGATGAGGTAAATTTCAATATTACTCCTCGTCAGGTAGAACAAACAAGTAGTATAGTGGAACGAAGATTCTAGATTGAGGAAAATGATGTCAAAAGAAAAGACCCCAAGTTTTCTTGAAAGAAATTATGGTAGTTTGACAGAGTCTAGCGAGGAAATTGTGAATATCCTAATTAAACATATTCCGAATTCAGTCAATGATAATACTTCTTATCAATTCAATGGATCATCATTAGAAATGTTCAATAAAATGGTAAGTGATTTCCTTTTAAGGTGTTTTTACTGCAATGACCTAAAAATCCCTTGACGTTATAATGACTTGGATTGAGGAAGTTTTTAGAACTTCTTTACTTGCTGGGTATATTCCAAAGGTATGGAGAGAGGTAAAAGTTGTTTTCATATAGAAAGTATTGAACTTAGGAACTTATGTATAGAACAAGATGAATTCAGTTCGCTGACAATCAAAGTAACATTAAAGCATTTATTAGAAGTCTAAGTAGTCATAATTGTTTTCCCTTTTTAGGTCGGATTACAAGGTCCACAAATATCCATAGGATTTACTGCCGTCTTTTAAATTGCGACTTAACGAGAAAAATCTATGCATTCTTGAACATCGCGGAATCAATGTCTGATTAAAAAAAGTTGACTGTGTTTTTATGCGCTAAAAAAATTGTCTTTGATTAACAGCTAATTTTCATTATTCTGTGAAAAACATTTTGAAATATAACTGTTCACGAAACTATTATTAATGTTTGTATAGAGTCAACTGATGATTTTATAATCAGTACTTTTGAAGTAAATAAATAGATGAGTGGAAATATTGGTCGGTGTTTGAAATTTGAATTTCAATTAATTATTTGATTTGTCTTTTATTAGTTCAAAATGTTGGTTAGTGTTGATTTTTTTAAAGGTAAATGCAGAACACATAAAAACCTCTCCTAATTTAAGCTTGACCTCCCATTGAAAAAAGAAACCCATTCTTAAATGTGACTAATAAAAACAATAAATTTAATATTAAACTCAATTACTATCTTCATCTTTAAAGTCATCTTCCTCCTCCATCTTCAGAATCAACCTGGCCTCGCTGGAAAGTCGAAGATGATCTTGAATAACAGTCGAGACATTTGAACTATGTCTATCCAAGACATGACCGATGTAGTCTTTGTATTCTATGAATTCGTCTTCACATTGAAGACAGGGAAACTTGTAAATGTCGTTTTCTTCCTGCCAAATCTTAGCCTTTTTACAATGAGTGACTTTTGTAAAATGAGATATCTCTTGAACAGCTTTTTTACATATGAAACATTGTTCTTTCGTCTTTTTCTTCCCTTTGACTTCCTTCTCAGACTGTTCACTCTCGTGACTGACCATGTGAGAGGCGAAGGAAACTTTTTTGACAATTTTCCCACACTTTTCACATTTTATCCTTTCCATGTGAATCCTTTTAAAGTGCGTTTTCAAGACTCTTTGAGTAGGAAATAACTTTGGACATTCTGGACACGGTAGATTCCTCTCTGTGTGCTTTAAAGCTATGTGTTGCTTGAAATTAGTAAGGCAGTTCGATTTGAACTTATCACATTTGTCGCAGACATAGGTTTTCTCGTTTCTTTTCCTCGGTCCTTTCTGGAAAACTTCCAAAGCGTAATCTGGGACTTTACAACCTTCAACAGGACAGCCTAATTTCTTTCGATGTTGGGAAAAGTTTGGGTAACTTCGGAAAGTGGCGCTGCAAGAGCATCCGTACTTTCTTTCCTTGCTGTGCATGTTCTGATGATCCTCGAATTCTAACAGAGATCGAAAGTTTAAACGGTTACAATGACTGCAAATGTATTGAAGGTTTATGTCTGCTGAGGAATAATCTCCACCGGGCATTTTATGTTGGAACTCGTGAGGACACAGCCCTCTCCAACTTTTAACAGTCTTGCCACAAATAAAGCATAGTGTGCTTTTTTCCATGTGAGTCTGGACATGGTTCACCAGATGACTTATATTTGTGGTGGTCTTTTCACAGTGTCTGCACTTGAAGCATCCACCCTCTATTTCCAACACATGAGCTTCGTAGGAAGGTCTACTCACCAAGAACTTTTCCTCTTCAATGTCTTCCTCACTTTCATTCGATGGAGAGTACGGAATGTCTTCGAATGGTTCTGGCTCTGGAGAAGGCGATGTAATAAAATCATCATTTCTACAGTATTCGAGATTATTTTCCTGCAGTGGATCTTCCTCTTCTACTTCTTTGATCAGTTCTGATTTTCCGAAAATCTTACCACAGGAAGAGAAAAATATGTTTTTCAGTTGAAAATAAGCTTCGAGATCGGATTGAGAGATTTCCAGCTTTTCCACAAACTGATTGGACTCCCAAATGCTGATCAAGAAAGGCAAGAGCTCCGAGGCTGTGGAAAAGAATTTATTTAAATATGTTTTCTTGAAAGAATAACGTAAATCTCACAATTTATTTTCAGTAATTTCATTTTCAACTTTTTGTTTACGACAACCCTGGTACCAAAACACAACATACTTTTTTGCTAATAGGGTTGATTGTCAATCGGCGAAGGAAAAAATAATATCAATTGAAAGTGAAAATTATGAGTAGAAAATGGCAAATCGGACAGTAAAAGAAGCCAAAAACATCCACGGGACCAATCCGCAGTATCTCATAGAAAAAATCATCAGATCTAGGATCTACGACAGCAAATACTGGAAAGAGAAATGTTTTGCTTTGACTGCTGAAATTTTGGTCGACAAGGTGGGTTTTCCTTTATAGATTTTCTCTAAATTTACTGAAATTTATAACACTTAGGCTATGGAAATCCGCTTTGTAGGAGGCGTCTTTGGTGGAAACATCAAGCCTACGGAGTTCCTTTGCCTCACTCTCAAGATGCTCCAAATCCAACCAGAAAAGGATATTGTCGTAGAGTTCATCAAGAACGACGAGTTTAAATATGTCAGAGCGTTGGGAGCGTTTTATCTCCGCTTGACTGGGAATTCAGTGGACTGCTATAAATACCTCGAACCTCTTTACAACGACAACAGGAAGTTGAGACGCCAGAACCGATCAGGTCAGTTTGAATTGGTTTATATGGATGAGTTTATAGACGAGTTGTTGCGGACTGATCGAGTTTGTGACATTATTCTTCCGAGAATTCAGAAAAGAGAGGTTTTGGAGGAGAATAATGAACTTGAACCTAAAGTGTCGGCTTTGGATGATGACTTGGACAATGTGGAAACGGATTCGGAGGAAGAAGAGATGCGAAAGAAACCAACCGCTGCAGAGACACTCAAAAAGAAGCCAAGAAGAGATGTGGAGAGAGCCAAGTCTAGGTCTAGAGAGCGAGAGGACAAGAAACGCGAAGCTGAACGACAGAAGGAATTGAAAGAACGGGAAAAGGAGAGAGCGATTCGAGAAAAAGAACATGAAAGGGAAGTTGAGAGAAGAAGAAAGGACCGAGAGGAAAGACGACGCAAAGAAAGAGAACTTGAAAAGGAACAGGAGAGGCATCGCAAGGAAAGACGCGATGATAGGGATAGAGACAGAGGTAGAGATCGCGACCGAGAAGACAGGCACAGAAGGGACAGGAGTAGAGATCGCAGCAGGGACAGAGACGATAAGAGATCAAGGAGATGAATAAATGTTTTCGTATCTTAGGGTTTTGTTTCATTTTTAAGTATGTCTGTAAACTTTTTCGAACTGGGAGGGACAGAGTTTTGAATTCTTAACTTCCGAGTGAACGAAACCAATCAAGTTTTATCCGGGTTGGCCTAATATATTTCTATTCAATTAATGTTCTATTAAAAAGCCTCATTACAATAAATATAAAACAAAGAACCCCAAAAATAAAAACAAAAAACCTGAGTATAAAAATCTAAATTCTTCTTTTCTGAGTTGAAATATACAATACATTGTTTCCTCTGATGAAAGCATCGCCGTACTTGCACTTCAACTGACCATTCACGTACTCCTCGGTCTGGTCTAGAGCAATGTTCATGTAACCATCAAGACAAGCCAAAACTCCTGGAAACGTTTAAAAATTGAAGTGTTTTTTTTATGTTTTGAAGTTGAAATTTGGAAAATACCTCTGTAATCAACACCACTGTTAAGCTTCACGACCACCGGTCGTCCATGGATTTGGTTAATAAACTGAGAAAGAGCTTCTTTTCTTGACATTTTTGATGATTTCTTGGGAAAATCGCGAGATTTATTATATTTTTACCGGGGGAAGAAGATTTATGTGGATGTTTTCTTCTTTGTTTAGAGTAGGCTTTGTTTAACGTTTATATGACTCTCTTCTCTTAGAGCGGGAAGAATAATCGAGAAGATTATTTGATTTGTTACTCGAGTAAGAGGGGTGGTTTGGTTTTAATTGTTATTTAGTTAAGACGAGGGGTTCTCCGAAATTTCTACAAAGACTGAATATGTTCAATCTCTTGCGAAGACTGAAAGACTGCAAATAGAGACTGACAGTGTAAAAAGATATCCAAATATACCAAGCATCTTCTTGAAACTTATGAAAAACACTGAAACAAGAAGAAGAAATGTCAAATCAATGACTGAGACTGAAAAGACTGACACTTTTTGTTCTGAGGAAGTGTCCCACCCCACGGAGCTAACTTTATATTAATTATCATTAATAACTTTTCAAAAAGCAAAAGCCGAGGCAAAAGCAAAACGCGAACGAAGAAAAAAAAGTCAACCATACCATTTGGAATTCACATCGAGACTCGTTATAATATAACCACTGTGTTCGTAATGGTGTTTTAGATAGATAATGATGTTTTCTCAAAAATTCCGTAGTATAATCCACAAAACCGGTTACATCAGCAGCAGAATGTCGTCAACAGTAAATAATAAATTCTCATTACCCCAAAGACTTCAAGGAAGTGCCGAAAGTGTGTGGAATGAGTACATTACTCTAGCAATGAAATATCAACCTTTGAACTTGGGCCAAGGTTTTCCAGATTTCCATGCTCCACAGAATGTGACAAAAGCTTTAGCGGAAGTGTCACAAAGTCCCAATCCACTGTTACAACAATACACTCGAGGATTCGGTCATTTGAGATTAGTGAAAGCGTTATCGACTTTATATTCAAAACTTGTTGGACGTGAAGTTGATCCAATATCTGAAGTTCTTGTGACCAGTGGAGCTTATGAAGCTTTGTATGCCTCGATTCTTGGCCACGTCGACGAAGGTGATGAAGTTATTATCATTGAACCATTTTTCGATTGTTATGAACCAATGGTGAAAATGGCTGGAGGAATTCCCAAGTTCATCCCATTGAAGCCAAAGGAATCCCCCTCCGACTCCATCACCTCTGACGATTGGGTTCTTGACGACAACGAACTCGAAGGTTTATTCAACTCAAAGACAAAAGCCATTATTGTCAATTCTCCACATAATCCAGTCGGAAAAGTGTTTACTCAGGTTGAGTTGGAAAGAATCGCTGAACTCTGTAAAAAATGGAACGTCTTATGTATCTCAGATGAAGTATACGAATGGCTCGTTTACGACAATAAAAAACACATTCGCATGTGCACTCTTCCTGGAATGTGGGACAGAACCATCACCATCGGTTCTGCTGGTGAGTTTTCAGTTTTACGTTTTTTATGGTTTTCTAAAAATAATTTAATTAGATTTGAATTTGGTTAAACTAAAATTGTAAAAAATTAGATCAAGAGGTTTTGAGGGAAATATATGGTTTTTAAGAGATCTTATTTTTAAATTTATAATTAAGGGATTAAAAAAAAAACAAATAGTTATATCTTGCACATCTTTGGCTTAAATCTTTACAAAATCGTAATTTTTTCTTTTTGAAATCCCTAAAATATAAACAACATTCTAACGAAGTCCAAAAATCTTTACAAAGTCTTACTCATAATATGATTTATTTATGTTTACCTCCCGCTTTTTATTTGAATTATAATGTTCAGTTCTTTTATGGATATTTTGATTTTTCAAGAGTTTAAATTTCTAACGCTTTTTTGTCAATCTGTCTGTCCGTAAACTCTTTCAAACACGAAAGGTCTTGTTGAAATCCTGTCAAATTCGATCTTTTTTTAATATTGAACAATGTTTTATTTTGACTGTACTAATGAGTATTACAAGTCATCATCATTAGAATTTAATTCTGCGAAAAAACTTAGAAAAAGATTTTTTTTTTAATAATAATAATGACCATAAACACATTTTTGTTTAGTATTAAGAATATGTAAAATGAAATTTAAAAACAATCTTAAAAATTATATATATATTTTTTTTCAAAAAAAGCTTTGCTTTGCGTTTTTAACTTGATAATTTTTAAAGAGATGATTCATAAGATCAGATCATAATTTTTATAAAAATAAACATTTATTTAGTTTTCTATTCTATTCTTATTTTATTTTGTATGTGTTTTTTGTTCACTTGTTTTATTTTTTTATAAATATTTTGTTAAGGTTTTTATTGTTACGTTTTCTAGATTTTTACAAATTATTTTTATTTATTATGTTTTATATAAAATTTATAGCTTATTATTTTTTAAGGCTTTTGTTTATTATGATTATTTATTTTTTTATTTATTGCTCTGATTGTTAAGCTTTCTGGAAAATCTATTTGATTTATTTAAAAAAAAATAGGGAATTTAGAAATTATTTGTATTCAATAATTTGTGTTATATTTTTGTTTTATTTTTTTTTATTTTAATGTAGATTTTCTATTATTTTGTTTTTCTTGTGTACTTTTTAAAAGTGTTAATATATTATTGCGTTTTTAATTTGAAAATTTTCGAATAGATTATTAACAAGAACAGCAAAAATAATAAAAATAAACAATTATTTAATTTGTGTTTATTAAGGAAGGTATTTCTTATTTTGCTGAAGCTTTAACTATTTTAGTTTCTAGTTCTAATTCTATTTTGTATGTGTATTTTCTGTTACTTAAATGTTTAGGGTTTTTTTGAACAAAAATACCCTTATGTACTTGTTTTGTCCGTCTGTCTGTAAACCTTTTGTAACCTAAATTTCAATAGTTAAACATTATCCGATATGGACATGTGATACCTCGTTTTAAAGGTCTATACGACTACTACAAATTGACTTTATCAGAATTAGGATTGGTTGGCACCAGATGGCGCTAGAGCTCCATTTCTGGAAGCTTCCATTTTAAATTTAAAAAAATTTTAGTTTAGAAAATCTTATCCGATACTCAAGTTTGATACCGCGTTTTAAAGGAACTGCATTTCTGTATGCAGTGGCGTAGAGAGGCGAAAAACACTAAAATGGCCTATAAAAAATTGTCTTTTTAGTGCATAACTTAGTTAGGTGGAATCATGTAGGGTCGTGTGATACATTATTTTTAAGGTACCAATAAGACTTACAAACCCCCATCAGAATTTTGAAAGTACATGGGCGTAGGCAAGGGGCAACTAAAGAACAATTTGTATAACTTCGTTATCCTGAATCATACAGGGTCGTGCGAGGGCGTGGTAACTAAAAGCTCAAAATATATTTTGTATTTTTCAGGTGTAAAAATACGTATTTAATATTTTTTAGGTTTAAAAATACGTATTTAGTATTTATTTGATTTTAAAAAGTATTTTGTATTTTTCTCTATTGTAATGTAACATATTCGTTTTAAATTTTTTAATTGTAACAAAACGTTATTTTGAAAATAAAATCGGTTTCTAACAGATTCTGCTTTTGAAAAACTATTTAAAGTGGCAACAATGAGAAGAAAATGAAACAACCTTCTCATAATTTTACTATTATCTGAATGTTACATAAAATGAAATGAGATGAAGAACAAGAAATTGAAAATGTTTCTAAAGGTTTTAGTCAATTTTTATATTAGCTAGTTTTACGGAGCCCAACGTTGTGATGAACTTTAATAAAGTAATAAAGCTTTGTTATCTATAAAACTGTTTAAGATTGTTTATTTTAAAATTTTCGCGTATTTGCAATACATTTAGATATAAAATCCTAATTTTAGGAGTGTAGGAGTGTTTGAAATATATTAAAATATTCATTGGATCAATTCCTTCCTTGGCTTTTTTAAAAAAAACCTTGTACACGAAGCGTTCTATAAAAACTGCTAAGTAAATTTCAATTTATTACATAAAATATTCCTTACATTACATATCTCATAGAAATAATCATGAAATATTTTATATAAGCGATGTATCCCTTTCCTACAAGAACTCTGACAACGAAGTTATCTACAAAAGTAACAAATTTTTAAGTGGGATATTTTCTTACTTAATCATCTCTTCAAAGGTAGAATTTCTTCTACAATTTTATTTTTACACTGATGGGTTCGGTTCCCATGGTTTTTTGTTGTAACAAAGTAGAATAATTTAGCCTTGTAATATGATTTCCTTTGGATATTTACGTTCAATTTTAATGAGGATTTAGTGATCTTATATAGATTCTCCCTCACACTATTAGTTCCTATAAGGAATATCAGTGTAAAGCTAAAATTGTAGAAGAAATTCTACC
>JXPG01039323.1:3159-13616 GCA_001015175.1 Megaselia abdita | reverse complement strand
CGTTTGAATTGTTTCTCTGAGAGAATTTTGAGTGACTTTTCCATACCCCAATGTACTTGTCATGTGCAAATTTTTGCGAGCTCTGTCCTATCTGTTTTAATATATCATCTTAATATCCATACGACTTCTTAAGACATACAAATTTGCCATTTTCCTCAAAACCTTCATTTGGATGAATATAAACTTCGTCAAGGACTCCAGGGTGATCTCGGTGAATGCGGTCACCACATCCATCTGGTGAATAAACAAACCCTTCTGGACAGAAATTGCCAACAAAAGTCTCAGCGAATCGTAGCGTACAACAGGGGAGAAAGTTTCAGAGAAATCAATACCGTGCTTTTTATTACACATCTTGGCAACAAGACGCGTTTTATATTTCAATACATCTCCCTCTTCGTTGCTCTTCTTCTTGGACACCCATTTACACCGAAGTGGCTTTTCCCTTTCACAGGATTCATAACTTCCCACGTTTGGTTTTTAATCAAGGAACCGTATTCACTGTAAATCGCCTCTCTCCAAAGATTCGCATCAGGACAACTTATGTATGCTTGATTGTATGACTGTGGTTAATCGTCAAGATTACTAGCAACCAAACTTGCTTGAAACCTTTGTTCACCCCGAGCTAGTTTTGCTGAAATTTGGTATATTATGACAGATTTCTGCTTTTTTGTTTTGCTTCCAATTTAGATTTGCTATTTTATCAGGTTTTCTGCGAAGAAAGCATGATTTTCTGAAAACTTTTCAGAAAACCTGAAAATATTTTTTTTAGATTATTGGTAAATTTGGTAAATGCTGAGACACTACAAGGAGTCCTGTTCAACAAAAATGCTGCTGTCGAAATCGCTTCAGCCCAAAAAATCTACTGAGACCGAACTCGAATAGCTCGTCAACAAATTTTAGAATGTACAATTGTACAAATCTGAATGAACTAATTGCTAAATGTGAGAGCTCACAAATGATGTCTTGCTATAGTGGACCTTATTACCGAAGTGTAAGTTCGTTTTTGGGGTGTAAGTTCGTTTTTGTAAGGAATACAATTACAAGAATCCGTCATATTACCGATTTGTAAGTTTGAGAAGTGACAAAAGTGTTCATAGATATCCACAATAAAGCCCATTTGTTCCAAGTACTCTTTTATACTTTACTTTGTATCCGTTCTTTCTGTTTTTGTTAAAATACATTAGAGTCTGAAGAAATCTTGTGTTACCTGACGTTCATAGGTTTAACGATTTATTCAAATTATGAGAGTCAAAGCACTTGTACTATATGAATATATAATATATGAGACCACGTTTTAAACAATCAAGAAACCTACGTTGAATAGTCTGAAATTGAAAAGTCAAGAAACTTGCAGATTCGCTAAGTTCATCAAGAACGTTATAAAGACGACATTAACAAATGTTTCAAAATTTCCAACGGATCGATTTCAAAGAAGATTATGGTCAAATATATTTTTTTGGGGGTTAGAAAGGTAGAGAACAAAAGTTTACCAAATAACTAAAGTTTAACACTCACAATAAATTTAATCTTAGCGGAAATTAGTGGATGCCGATACTAACTAATAAGATCAAACAACCTGTGAGGATTATTAATTAAGAGGCAATTAATTTCGACCAGAACTTATCACTTCGGTGAGGTGGTTGTAGGGAGATTATAATCGGCTGTTTCAAGAGGATGACTCGTCTGCCATTCCATCTAACAAATATCTCGATGACGAAATTCTCAAGACCGTCTTTGCTGAAACTTCACATGTCTTAAGTTCGAGTCTGTACAATTAGGAGTCGAATGACCCAAACGATCAGTTGTCATTGAACGACTCTGAATAATATTATTAACTTTATATTGCATACATCATTATTTTTTTTAAAGGGTTTTTCTTCTTTCTGAGTTTAACAAAATCTAATTTTTTCTTCAAAAATGCAATTTTATTTTAAAGAATATTATAAACAAAATATAAATTTAAAGTTTCTATGAATATTTCTATGATAAACTTTTGCTTATTACATTTTTTTTAATGTATCGTGGTTTGATTTGTGTCCATTCTTTCTATTTTCTTATTATTTATTATTTTCCTCATTCTTTTATTAACTGTATTGATTTTGTATTCTATTTCTTCAAAATACCTACTACCACATTTACTTCTCTTATCACTTTAATATAATCTGGAATGCTTTGTTACGTTCTAAGTATATGACTTTGTTGTTCAGTTACTTTTTGAATTTCCTTAAACTTCGACATGATTCTATCTTGCTTTCTTCCATTCACTGTTTAACCATTTATTTTGTAATTTTGACTAAATTCTATTTTAGTCTTTTGTTATACTTTTGATGGATGACTTTATAGTGATTTTCTGCTGGTAAAAGATAAGACAACGTTGTGCAGACAAGAACAAATAAAATTCTATACTGGCTATAAGATTTAGGAATGAGTGAATAGAAAAGTATAGATAATATTTGTATAACGTAATTGTCACGATTATTTATATTCTAATCCCACTTTTGTCTCTAATCTCTGTGTCATTATTTTGAGACTTTAATCCAGCATTCTAAAAGATTTTAATTTTTTTATAATAGGTTAGATTCAACATGTTAACTTGGTAAGTAATAGATACCGAATGTTATAAAAAGGGGTATTTGCAATAACATGAAAAACACCTAAATTTGCGTTATTTTTTTTGTAAATTTAATAAAAATACTGTTTTTTTCAGCTTCTTAAATTTTGTGCTTGTTTGAATTTCAATCAAGATTTTTTATTTGGAGTGAATTTCAATTCTGTTTGAATTTAACTGCATAACCTTGGCACATATACCACAATCTCTCTATTTAGTGAAATTCGGCATTTTATTATTGACTAAAGTTTTGGGTACAATCCAACGTAAACCTAAAGAGACCATTAGATCCACCTCTTATTTCTTTTGGGGATCTCCGATATTCTAACACTTCCTCCTCTTTTGATACTTAGATCACATAAAATATTAATAATATTAAACAGTTCTTTTCATGACTTCCAAAACTCTTGAACAATTAAGTCTGGTATCAGACCATTGTAGATTCCAGCATCAAAAATAAAGAAATTTCCATCGCCGCAGCCTTTGTGTTTTGAAGAAATTAATTTTTTTGAACAGATAATCAACCTACCTTTGTACTACCAATTTGACAAAATAATTTTGAATGCTTCCTTTGAAAATTAGCATCAAAAATAAAGAAATTTCCATCGCAGCAGCCTTTGTGTTTTGAAGAAACTAATCTTTTTGAACAGATAATCACCGATAACAATATCTGAAGAAATAAAATTGGGGCTCAAAAGAGATTTCACTAATTCTATTTTTGTTTTTTGATGAAGAGTTTTCGCAACACACCGTAGTTTCCGAAGGTCCAAGAGGATTGAAAGACATATTTTTTTTAAATTTCAACGTGCCTTCTAGCAAGCAACAGTTCATGACATCAGTGAGAAATGGCAAGATGATCGGTAAAATTATTTTCAAAAACCTTAATGAAATACAATAAATTCCATCAAAAGCAGTGACTGCAGAAGAACCAAAGGAAGGTTCAGTTCTAGATTCAACAGAACAAGGAATGAACACTATAAGGAATTTTATAATTAGTGAGATTACGAAGCCGGATGAAGGAATCTCGATAAGACATGGCATCTAATTGTCTCCATTTCTTGAAAACAGAATTTGGTCTCTTCTAAGTTTCATAATCTCTGCTGTTATCGATTGGTTTGAAGTGTCACGAAGTAGTTACTGGAACGTGTTTTCTCAATAGCTTTTGAATGTTTACCTTCGTGTAAACCACACAATCATCTATAGGAAGCGATAGTGCAAAAAACCATTGAATGTTGTTTACGCCCCTTCAACAAGAAGTTGATGGTTAATCCGGTTAAAGTTTCTGTAGCTGTGATGGTTCCAAGTTATTTGGTCGAAAATATGAGAAAAAGCCATGCAAATCACCACCAATAATATGACTCTTGAGAGCTTCCCAGATAGAGGCCACAAATGTTGACTTAGTAAGAAGTCTGTGTTTTAGTCCTTTTTTTTATATATATAATAGTGCCGGAAGTAGCTTAGTACAAACTTAATAGACCATTAACTATCATTTACTCTGAAAAATACATATTATCAGTATGTAGCATAACCACCACGTTGTGCTTCATCAGTACTATACATAAACGTTAGTATTAGCTACACAGCATGAAAGTTAATAAGAAAAGAAATATACATATAAAAATAGACTTTAGGAAGCCTTTAATGTTTTCTTTAAACTATCTTTAGAACATGCTAGAGAAAAATAGTTACACACACATGTGAAAAATACTTTCATGCATACCATAATTGGTAATACGACTAGGAATTTCAAAAATACGATTTGTACGTAAGGCCGATTACCGGCCATAAATTTCACGTTGTCGTATAATTTCGGAAAAATGCCAACACCACCAGCAGGTTTTATATCACTCCGGTCATTACGTCAAAGCCGATATCCATTAACCGTTACAAAGATCGTCGGAGTGCCATGATTTCAACCAAGTTTCTGAAAGCAGCACAATATCTGGAGTTTTATTAAGGAGATAAAGACAGAGCTCATCAATGAGCTAAGGCATACTAATCTTAATTTTTCTAGCTTAACTAATGTGAGTGTTTTCGTCTATATTTATGTATTTCGTTCTTAAGATCTAGTTTGAAAAGCACAAATCTAGTTTGGAAAGAGAGATACAGTAGGGTTTCTTCGCTACGATACCAGGGAATCAGGTCAATAAGACAATATACCACCGCCTGGCTTGCTGAGATTAAAGCTGCCATAGGAAAGGTGAAATCAATCAAGAGTCTTGTGTTCGATGGAATTCCAACTGAGATCATAAAAAGTGCTGGAGACAGTTTCGTGGAATACTAGCATCAGCTTTTCCATAAGACCGAGGTATTAGCGTGCTCAATGTTGCATATAATATTCTATCTATTATCTTATGTGAGCTCTTGAAACCTTTCTACAACATCAGACCCGGAAAATCTACATCTGATAACATCTTCAGTCTGGACATATACTTGAGAAGACTCTTGAATTCCTAACTGATAGGTACCACCTATTCATCGTACGGCAGTAAACTCATCTTATTGTGTCAGATGACTCTATCGGGCATCAAATGAGCTAACATAAAGATTGGATCTTATGAGTTCGAGGCTGTCAACGATCTCACGTATTTGGGAAGCTCCGTCAACACAACATTGACAATGAAATCACGTAAGAAATCAGACAGAGAATTTAGCTTGCCAATCACACACTATATGGGTTGAGCAGATTTAAATTTATTCAAAGAAAGACTAAACTGAAGATCTTGAAGGCACTCATAATACCAGCTATGATGTGAGAAGAAGGACAAAGCAATAGAAGCGATGGCTGGTACATGTATACCTCATGCATGACGAGGCTCCATCGAAGAAAATCGCTTTCTCTGCTCCTAATGGGAGATGAAGGTGAAGGTGACAAAGACTCCGGTGGTTGGACTGTTTAGAAAGGACCTAACATCAAAGGCCGTCAACAACTCGAGGGCAATAGCTGTGGAACAAGCGAACTGGAGGCAAACGATTGGTAGATTATGAATAGACTGAGCGTTAAAATCATCATATATATGTAAAGTAGAGCAATTCTGAAATTAATGGGCGAAGGGAAGGGAAAAAATAAAATATCTAAATCATCAACCCATTTACAAATTTTGTATGTTTTACAAGACTCTAGTGAAAATAAGGATTCTCTTAATAGAACCATCNATTAACAAACTTTTACAACGGAGTTAGGGTTTTACCGCGCCCTAGAGTCGCGTTAGCATGGTCCGGGGGACTTTTCCGAAGAAAAGTATCCTACCTTGATAGCGAACGAATCGTACAAGGCTTTCCACTATCCGCCACCTGTGGACCCGTCTGGTAGCTATGCCAAGCTATGTCACCCTCTCGAGAACACTTCCAGAACTAGTCCACATATATTCCACAAATTGGTTTACAAAATAAAAACAGTAGCGCTTTCGAAAAGAAAATCCAACATCTAATATTAAACCGTTGGTATTTTATTTCGTCCTTAACAATTTAAAGACATAAAAATCGAACTGAGTTCCCTTTACCAGTTTGATTTTGAAATATATTGTTGTAATTTCTAAGAATCTAATAATAAGAAAAGTAAAAGTTCCGTTCCAACATCCCTATAAATTTAATAATATACACAGAGCCAAGTCTGCAATATAACAATAATTGATTTTGAAAACTTTACACATAACATATCAGATATCAACTGACAAGTCTGTATAAAGGCTATTCAACAGAAACAACAACTCACTCAATACCCTTTTTATATCTCTCTCGTAAAGGATACATGCACGTTTGCAACTTATCTGACATCTACTCTTACTTTGAAAAAATATGTCGAGTATGAAAACTTTATTTTATGAATATTTTAAAAATAAATTGAGATTATTATTAAGTTTATTGGTTATTTCTAGTTTTTTATTTTTCTCTTTTTCCATAATCTTTATATTATTTCCTATATCCTGTAAATTTAAGATATATTTTATGAATCTTGATTGTTTGGGAGGGAGAGTGTTATAAATCCTCCTAGGTTATTTTTTATTTATTATAAAATATACAGAAATGCCTATATTTAGCATATATTAGTGAACATATAATGTTGACGATGATGATATGACTATTAAAATGAAAAATTATGGTGAGATAGATGAATTCACTTTAAAAGGGTTAATCACAGGATATTCATATATTATCATCTCCCTTTCATTACTTATTTATTCACCCAAAGGCCTTTCAACTGGGTAATACAATAAGACTTTAAACGACGTCATAGTGAAATTTAAAAGCTTTCAACAGTCAAGATAAATGCCAATTGTATTCAATTTGATATAAACGTAAGATTGTTTACTTGGGAAAAGGACAAACAAAATAAAGACAAATATGAATACACTATTAAATGTTCTCTCTATTGCTTTCAGACTTTTCTGTAAACTAGGTAAAACAATCTTTGGTTATCTGTTGAAAGGTTGGTCAATTATGTAGTAATATATAAAAAAAATATAATTTTGAAAGATTCGGTTATGGCAAAATGTTTATTATTGGTTAAAATATATAAGATTAGTGTGGTAAATATAATTAGATTTTTGAGAAGTTAAATATGGTTATTTCACAAACTGTGATACAATTCATAGTTTTAGATCAGAAACGAGCCATCTTATTAAAAAATAGTTACAGTTTTGATTATACGAAGAATTTTCCTCGCGAAAACAGGCTATATTTCCCCGTCGTTGTCTTTGTGGTTCCAGCTTTCAGCTCCGTAGAGCAAAACTGGCATGATTAGCTGGTGATAGAGCCTCACTTTTGTTTTGAACGTAGTAGTTTGCTCAAGCCGTAAAGACATCATCAGAGCACAATTCTTCGTTTGACCTCTTTTGTGTTGTTGTCACTCGTAACCTCGGTTCCCAAGTAAATGAAGTTGCGCACTACTTCTTGGTTGACGAAGACTTGAGAGCATGTATTTTGTCTTCTCTCCATTAACTTTAAGACCCACCGAACTTGCTTTCTCGTCGATTTGCCAGAAACTGCTGTTCTATGCTTGTTGCGGCTCTCCCTATGAAATCAATATCATCTGCGTATCATCGTTGGTTTTTACACGAGCAGTTTGCATGATCATCTCCAGCAGGATTGTAAAGAAGCTTCACGACAATGCATCACCCTGACGTAAACCTCTAACAGTACAAAACTTAGTAGTTGTTGTAATAGCAGTTTATACACTACTCAGAGTGTTCATGGGGATGTTCATAGCTGCAAAGAGCTCATCTCTATATCTACCTTCATCCAAATCTTTTCAAGTAGCTGTTGGAAGGCTCTGTTGAAGGTCGAACAAGCTACTTTTAACAGCTCTGCGAGGATGTCATCTGAACCCGGGGTTTTGTTGTTTTTTAATCTTTGGATGGCTATATCCACCTCGGTTCTTGTAGGTGGTGGCACATCTTCAGTGTGGTGGAAATGCTCAGAGTCTTCGTTCCAAGAGATCGTTTTGATGTTGTTGCCATTTTGCAGTTCGCTAAAGAACTCTTCCCATCGGAAGAGCATTTAATGCTTGTTGATGATAAGGTTACCGCTTTTATCAAAACAGGCAGTTGATCTAGATACAAAACCCCGACGTTGTTTGTTTACATTTTGATAAAATCTTCTCAGTTCATTTCTGTCCCTCAAGATCTATAAGTTTTCCATGTTCTTCCTTTGCAATCGTCGCTTTTTCTGGTCTCGATGCTGCAAAGCTGATCATTTGCATATCGTTTCTGTTGGGGAGTGTATGTATGTATAAGATGTCCTCGACTTCATTGTTCTTGTCTTCAGTGGGAGCATAAGCGCTGATGTTGTAAAACTGGCTTTAACACGGAGTATGCACATCCGCTCGTTGATGGGCGCCTATCGTGTAACACAATGCCTAGCCTTGCCTCTAACAGCTGTAATAGAGATCGCACTGGTTTTTAGTTCTATCGCCTATCTCACCCTTTTAGTTCCATTTGATCTCTGGAAAGGCAGAGATGTCCACTTTGTAGTTCTGTAAGATCTTCCTAAGGTCTTCAAGCCTCCCAGACCTATGAAGTGTACTCACGTTCCAAGAACAGATGTTTGTCGCATAGTCCATAACATTTCCGGGTCGATATCGATGTATTCCATTCCTTTTTTTTTTTTCATCCGAGGCAGTGATCTTTCGTTCGTAGTCAGATTAGTGAGGAGACGTGACTGGCATATCGCTCCCTAGAACTCAAAGAGTCCAGTTTTCGCCTCACTCGTTTGGCGCTGACCCATACTACTACACCCTTATTGATTACCTGATCGTTCACATAGGTTGCTCAGCTTTGCATACGGCACCAACTAGGCGGATAATTTCCATACATATTCTGATAACGAAGACATAACTCCATTTGGTTTTGGTCCAATCAATCCAGAGCCGTACACTAATGACCACAAATTAGATTTAATTCCCATGTAAGAGTTTGCACAACCGTTATCAGGCTCAGAAGAACTTTCAGGCATGCAGTTACAAAACTCAATGTTATTTTCGCTACTACCGGTAAAAAAACAAGTAAAATTATTTTCCCACTTTTTTAAAAATGTTTTGATCATTTGAAGTGTGGGAGTTTCTTTTGGTATTTTTGTTAATTGAGTGGTAAAAAATAACCAGCAAGCATTTTCCCACTTTTGTAGGAATTTTACCCAGAAACGTTACTATTTCTCTATTACAAAGCGTAGGTATTTTCGCTATTTTAGTCGGTAAAGGTAACATGGATTTTTCATATTTTTATATGAATTTTACCTATATCATTTGAAGTGTAGAGTCGTTTTTCCGAAATATGTTGGTATTTCTCTTATTACGAAGAGTATAGTTATTTTTACTACTTTAGTGTGTAAAAATAACAAGTAAGGATTTTTCCCAATTTTTTATGGGAATTCCCGACATATGTTGGTATTTCTCTTATTACAAAGCGTAGGTATTTTATCTACTTTCTTTGGTGTTGTAAGAATTTTTAATTTTCCCCCAAAATGTAAGTATTTACTTATTTATGTAGCCATTTCTCCTGTTCCAAAATTTACCTACAGAATGTAGGAATAGAAAAAAGATTAATTTATCTCCAATTTTTGTGGGTATCTTATTTTACATGTAAAGTATTTCAAGCCCTTACACTTTTTTCCGTGTTGGAAAAAGGATAATTCCTGGCCTATGACGTTTTTTAGAATGACACAAACAAAACAATTAGAGAAACATGGGCGACAAAGTAGTGGGTTGGAATCCAATCAACGAACATATGTGCTCCATCCGAATTAAAGGAGTGTTTAACAACTACAGTCTTACTTACCTGCGTACATGACCCAACTGATGTTGAAAAAGATCCTAATGTGAAAGACGCTTTCTACGAATAACTTGACATGGCTTTTGACAACTGCCAACTACGACACGAAAATAATATTAGGTGACCTAAATGCTTAAATTGGCTGTGAAAATGTATACGATGGTAAGATTGGGAAAGCATTTCTAAAGACTAAGAAAATGACGGAGACAAGAAGATTTCTTAAGGCCAAAGACATAAAACAACCGACAATGGAATCCGATTTATTAGTTTTGCGTCGTCAAAAAACTTGATCATTAGTAGTACTTTTAAGGAACGTCAGAACACTGCTGAAGGCAGGGAAATTAACGGAGCTAAAACTTGTTCTCAAGAACTACGATATGGAGATAACATCTTTCCAAGAATTAAGATGGGAAGGAAAAGACGTCATTAAAGATAAGAAACATCAGTTCGACCTCTATTAAAGTTGTGGGGATAGGACAGGATCTGTTGGATGTGCTTTCGCTATTAGAGGGAACATGAGCGATAAATGAGATCCTTCGGAATACCATGTAAGCTCAACATACTTTGCTGGTTAACCCTGG
>JXPG01039237.1:0-11192 GCA_001015175.1 Megaselia abdita | reverse complement strand
GGTTTCTGTATTTTAGGTCTAACTCTTTTCTTTTTATTTTTATATGCTCTTTCATAGTCATACCTAGGTACTTCGCTTCATTGTTAAGGGGAATATTGTTCAATATTGTTGAGTGTAACATTGGGCGGATTTAGTTGAAATATAAGTCCTTTATGCCATACTTTATCGAATGTCTATGTCACCAATTTGGAATAACCTTTCTATGTATAATTGAATAGGTTTTTGGATTATTATTTCTAATAGCTTTAACGTATCTAATAGTTGGAACGTATCTTAACTTGATAGCTGCGTTTAATAATAATTGAAGAAATGTTACAGATTTTTTCGGGAACATCTTTAATACTTGTGCAGTAATAAGATCATACCCAGGAGCTTTTCTTAAATTCAATCCCTTTCTTTAAAAGTTCTTTACGCCTAACTAAAGGAATAGAGTTTTCGTAGTTGTTAGTTATATTGAGTCAACATCAATGTCATTCTAGTATTAACCCAAGCTGTAGTTTCAGCTTCATAAACTTCATTAACTTCATAAAGCTTTCAGAAGCTTGGTCTCATTCGTTAGTTGTTTGAAGAAAAATTAATAAGTCTATTTTAGCAGAATGATCGGAGTCGAAATCATGACAATCCTCAAAATTTGGAGATACCCCTTTTTGAGATAAAAAAGTATTATTAGTATTATTTCTATCTGTAGGCCAGTATGTTGGATTTCCAGACGAACGAAAGTTTCATCCTAATTCTCTTATTCTTCTACGTTTTCATAGCCCCTGTTGAGCTGAGCAATACAAGTCTTTGAATCTTTTTGATTGAGATTCTAGAAAGCTGAAAGTGTAGAAAGCTGCTTGGGCTTTCTTGGCTCTTTCTTCCATTTGAAGTTTCCATTCTAACTTGGGGGTGGGTAAAAATTACACCTAGGAATTTAGCTGACTCCGCAATTGTAAGTTTCACTCACTGTAGCTTAGGAGTGTCGAAGTATTCCATTTTCCGTGAAAGGTCACTACTTTGGAGCCACATGAAAATCCTTTCCATCTCTCGAGAACGTCATCGTCGTTTAACCCAAAGTCTTTAAAAAAAAACTAAGAAATTAAGATTACGAAAACATTTGTGTTATTTTGAAGAAAAAAATCCGTGAAAATAAATGAGCCACAACTTCTTCAAACAAGAAAGTATCATCTAAAGCACATCCATTCCTCCTTCGTCCTCCCTAAAATTGCTGAATTATATGCCCTGTCAACTAAATAATCCCTTTAACATAATAAATAATGGGAATAGATGCAGAAACTGAATCAGTAGAAGCAGCACGACACAATTTCGAAAACCATTAGTTTTGATGGATTATATGAATTTTATCCATTTTAAGAAACCACTTAAGTCTCCTTCCAAAGACATAAATGAAGGAGACTTAAAAGATAAAAGTAGTTCCGAAGAATTCACTTATGATGCTGCATTTCTCCTTCACACTTAGACATATTTAGATAGTGATCGAGGTTATACAAGAGGAACTAACTAGTTGAAACTAAAGACGAAAAATGGTATCGTTGATACGAGAAATTTACATTTAGGTTAATGGATTTTATAAATTCAATAATGGTTCTGGTGAGTCCTATTACATCTTTAGGCATTTTTTTTCTTTTTTGCTAATGAATGAAGGATATATTGAAAGGGTTAACACTTTCTTTCGAAGCTTGAGGGGATTTATTTGATTATTTTTGAAAAATGGAATCCTTAAAAAATTAAAGCTATTTATGTAGTCAGTATTAAATCCCAGAGATTAAATTCATTACACAAAAGATTCCACCCAACAAAAGATTACGAAATGACAGACAATAAATCCTTATTAACAATTAATACAAAATAAATTCCTAGACATAAAATGCTCTCCTAATTGAGGATAAGTTACTTTTTCCACATTGTTGACCAGAAGGATAAATCCTTCTTGCGTGGGATAAGAAACAAAGTAATTAAATATTTTAACCAAAGCATGTTTACGACAAGTCTATGATTTCCACCTTACAAGCATTATATGTCCTTGAGTTTCACCCATTGATTCAACCCTTGTGTGCTTTCTATTAATTAACTTCGACGTTTCCCAGTTCCTCCCAATTTTCGGTTGCGAAAACCTTTCAGAAAAATGAATATTAAAAAGTTGAAAAGCACAAAAGAGATTAATTTTCGCTAATGACGTTACATCAATCAATCCATCCGTTCCATAAGAAAGAGAACAGAACGCCAACTCATCAAGAATTCACTCACAAAAACACAATCATGTAATGATTATCATAATCAATCAATGGGAAATTTAAATACTTGGCATAATCGTCGCGTATGGAAATTACTGAATACTGTTCTAGGGTTTCCAGGGCATGTTTTTATTTGTAAGAATTTTTACTGAGCGTTTGGAAATAGAATTTTCACTGTTTTTTGTATATTTAGGACTGGAATTCATGAACGTCTGAATTTTAAAAATTAAATGCTGGATTCATGAATGATGGATAGATTTATTGATGTACTTATTGATTGAGGATTCATGGGCTGATTGATGTATGGTTTTAGGGACTGAAAGAATGAGGGCTGATATGCAATAATTTATGTTTTCTTGACTGGACTGACTGATAAATGATAGTTGCTCTCACTCTCGCCTTCCACTCTGACTATTCTGAGTTCGATCCTCAGTACACACCTCAGAATTTTTCGTAAGAAATTTTTTCATGTGAGTCGGATATAATAACTCGGATATACCACCCTCGTCGTTTCGATGTCGATGAAATAAAAGAGTACGTCTAATACACTCGTTAAAATATCAGACAGCTCATCACTGACTCTATTCAGAGGAAGAGGGAAAACTAACAGCACTGATGTGGAAAAGTCGATCTTGCTCTGAAAAGGCTGGTTTAACTACGTTTTTGTGTGAACTATTGTCAGCTGAATAATGAAACAATATGGGACGTGAGATCTAAAGTATGGTTATTGGCAATTAGAAATGATTACAGAGTCTAAGGAAAAGACGGCAATTCAAAATTATACTCTTTATAATGATCTTGTAACTTTCGAAAGGCTTATGGATAGGGTGCAACAAGGATTAATTTGTGATTCATGTTTAGTATATCTTGATGACATCATAATAATTAGGTCTTTCGAGGAGCATTATAAGCACCTTGAAGAAGTATTTCCTAAAGTTTAGTACCTTGGAAACATTGATTCGCTTTGTGGAATTAAGACTTGTCCTGACGAAGTCAGAGTAGTCTGCACGTACCAAGATCACAAAGGAAGAAAAGAATTATTGCTAATACTTGCAACTGTTGAACCAGAACAAAACTTTTATTAATACCTTGATATCCAAGAATTTTAATTTAGCTTAAGATGGCTGCCTAATTTTAAGCATCCTTAGGGTAGAGGGTAGGGTGAGGTATCTTGGAAGGCTTCATTCTTATGATGAGGAGCATTACATTCAAATGATGACATTAAAATGCCCGCACTGTATCTAGAGTATTGGTCGACCATTGGATTGAGTAAACCGATTGAGCTTCACTAGGCTTAAGGAAGACATTTTGAGTCCGAAGTTTATTCTGAGAAAGTTAAGGATTTTATGAAAACAAGAATTACTCCATTACATCATCAGTCTGATTGTATGAGGAATACTTTAATTGAACACTCGAGGAGTTTCTTCACAAAGCAGTTTATGATAAAAAAAAAATTATGAAAATGATTCAATGGACTGATGCTATAATGTATAGTATTTTGGAATTTTTATATTTTCAAGAATATTTTATTAATTATGTATTGGTCACCGTCTCAGGTTTTGTCCGCAGTTGGTCTAGACGATATTGTGAAGACATAACTTCCGTGTCACTCAACAATGATATCCTAAGAAAGTCATCAATGAAAATGTTTCACGGGGAATAACCAAATGGTAATCTTATCAGAGGAAATTCTCGTCTACACGGGCGGTTCAAAAATGGCATAGGATCTGGTATTCTCTGAGCAAATCTTGCATAATTCTATAAGACTTTATAATGCATACATAGTATTTCAGTCCATCTCAATCTGCGTTCTAGGATTCTATAAAAGCCCTATAGCTCCAGAGCAGGGTTTGACTGAGAGACAGAGGAGGCTATGTAAAGAGTACTTCCTCCTTAAAGGTATGAAGGACTCGACTATAATGAAATGGATTGAAACACTAGACCCTTGTAGAATATCCAAGTTATTCTGATCAATTGGTAATCATAAGAGAACAAGGACTCTATTGACATACACATAGAAGTTCGATATTCGATAGGATTTCTGATATTCCACTGTCTTTTTGGTAAACACTCAATATATATATGGGTCTTAAAAATTGGTGATGAATGTAGATTTTTGCAGTATAGATGATGTAATTTATTTCATTCATGAAATGTATTCTCAGCAAAAAGAGAATTTTGTCTGTTTGAAACAACTATGGGAAAGCATATTACTTAAAAAGCTTAAGGCATTCTGGGACCGTTTAGGAGACCTCTGAAATTTGATCATACGGACCAACCCCCTATAAAAGCCTAATTTACTTTCGAAACCCTAAATAAGCCATACAAAAACTAAATCACACAACGAGCCAAAGCTGACTCAAGGTGTAGCAGTGATATTAAGGAATGTTTGCTTCCTATGTGTTTACCAGCTGCTTTTCTACATCAGTGTTGTTAGTTTTCCCTCTTCCTCTGAATAGAGTCAGTGATGAGCTGTCTGATATTTTAACAAGTGTATTAGAGGTACCCTTTTATTTCATCAACATCGAAACGACGAGGGTGGCGTCAAGTAGTATATCCAACTCACACGAAAGAAAATTTCTTACGAAAAATTCTGACGTGTGCACTGAGGATCGAACTCAGAATCGTCAGACTGGAAGGCGAGAGCGCTAGCACCTACACCAACCAACTACATCATACAGGATACCTTAAAAACAACTGTAAATGCATAGGAAGCAAACATTCCTTAATCACAGCTACACCTTGAACTGCCTTATAGGCTCGTTGTGGGATTTAATTTAGCTAGTTTTTAGTAGTAGGTATTTTTACTGAGCTTTTAAGAATAGTCTTTTCATGGTTTGTGTTATAGGTAAGACTGAAATTCTGGATTCATGAATGGATGAATTATTGAATGATGAATAGATTTATTGATTGAGGACTCATGGATTAATGGATGTATGGTTTTAGGGCTGATATGTGACTGGACTTGATCAATTTTTATATTGAGCAATTTTGTAATAACTGATTGATGGATAAATAACTATATTATTCCATAACTGCATATATAGATTCATCATTGCAGACGAACCTTTTTCATATTCCATCTAGCAGCACTGTGCCTATAAGTCTCGGTCTCTGGCTGTTGTTCTTTAGTGGGGTATACCTTTCTCCCTGGTGTCTTGTTCCACAAGCTCACCCATAGCTTTCGTTGCCGTCCTCTTTTACGTCTACCATCTGATTGCATTGAAAATACTATTTTGGCTGGAGCATTGTCGTCCATCCTTGCTACATGTCCTGCCCACCGAAGACGTCTTGTTCGGATCTTCTCAACTTCATTCGGGTGGTTATATGAAGATAACTTGTAGCACTTTTCTCACAAATACAGAGAGAACTCCTTCGTCTTCCAATGTTAGGTTCCAGAGTTCTGCACCATACAGAAGTACTGGCAAAACAAGCTCGTTGTAAAGCTTAACCTTGGTCTTCCTGGACAGCTAAGTCAACCGGAATAGCCTATTCATATACTGATCATACATCTGCTCGCCAAAACTATCCTACGCTTTACTTCCACACTGATGTTGTTGTCGGGTGCTACCTCAGAACCCAAATATATGAGATTTTTCACAACTTCCAGGTCTACCAATGTTGACAGTCGCTCCAACTTCGTTGTGAATTCTTTCTTTATGACTTGAGACTATATATTTGGTTAGACGCGTACTGAATTCGCTTCCTTCTCAATTGCAAGGTATATGTCTTTGACGTCTGATGTTTTTCTCCATATTACGTACAAAGTCATCGGCATATTCAAGAATTTGGCCTACGAAAACTCTGTTAAAATCGGAAAAAAGTCCAAAATCTTCGAGGACTTGAACCTATAACTAAGGTTTCGCTTTCGGCAATGCTATTTTTAATGTTCTTTAATTGTTGTAATTTTAAAAATGTGTTCATCGAGAAAGAAATTAACAGTTTTAATCATAGAAGGCTTTGCGTTGTTGAGAACATTCTTTTTCCTGCATAATAATGTGGCATTTTACAGGATGGATTGGTAGACTGCTTGATGTACTTATTTATTGAGGATTGAAGAATATGTTGATTGTTATAATGATTAATTTATAGGTGAATAGTGAACGGATTGATTGAGGATTGACTAATTGATGTACTTATTGATGAATGATTGATTGATGAATAGGTGGAATGTTAAACTAACTAATTGATAGAGGAAAGTAAATGGATTGAGGACTGATAAATGGATCAATCGATTACCATTGCTGGTCAGATTGATCGATTGTCAGACATGTCATTTGTTTGACTGATGGACTGATTGATAGAAGATTTATAGAAGGATGGAATGGACTGATTGATATCGAATTGTCACTGGCGGGAAGTAATAAAATATAAATGTAATAGAGGACGAAATAAACACAGACAAACATAATACAACCAATCAAAACCAACAAAAAATTGTCAAGACCTATTAAAAATCAATGTATAAAATAAAACATAAATTGTATATCTCAACATTAGCTAAAATTGTAAATTTAAAAAAAGCAACAATTGAGACTTCAGAGCACTTATAATTTATTATTAATTCAAACATCCAAAAAATAAATCAAAAGTTCTGAGACATTTTCATCTAAGGCCGAAAGTTATATTTTTATGGTTTACTCTAAGTGGTTGTGTCTTTCAAATGTCATATTAAATAGCACTGCACTTTTTTCATCGTTTTTGTCCTAAACTAATTCTATGAGTGGTTTGTAAAAGTGTTTTGTTGTTTTTGCTTTAAACATTATCAGAAGGAAAACGTTTCTAATTAAACAAAAACTATTTAAAGAACGTCACTACCACCTGTGGAAAATAGTTTCCAACCGGAAACAACCCTAAACTACAAGCAAAAAATATATATAAATTACTGATGTCGTAGCGTATACTTAACATTTCATAAAATGAACGCAGAATATGTACGTGACATTGTCAGCTCTGTTTTTACAGTTTTACAACCACTGTGCGAGGTTTCCTTTTTATTTTTTCAATGGTTTTACAACCAGTGTGCGAGTTTTCGATTTTTTTTTTCTACGAACAATCCAACCAGCCAACACGAATCTTTTTATTCAGTTAACACAACTGGGATGGAAGTGGAGGATAAATCTCTGTCATATTCATTTTGAGTCCTTGAGTGGAAATAATGGTAATTTTTATAATTTAATAATTTCAAGCTCTTAGTTGTTCGCTCATGATGTTCGTTTATATCCTTTTGTGTATTTGGGACAAGGATGAGGTTTCCTTTTCCACTGAAACGACGACGAGCTACGACCATCACAACGTCATAACACTAAAGTAAACAGTTGTGTTTTCTTTGTAGTGGAAGTATAAAAGAAAAAGACCAGCTATTTTCTTGGTTTATTGCTTTGGAAAATAGTAAATGGGTTTTCGTAATAATGTAGAGATAGTGAATGGTGGTTTGGGGGATAGATAGAAACGAGTCAGCCAGCAAACCAACCAGATACCCAAAACAATCAAAACATCCTCTGAATTTACAATTTAAGCACGTTTTCGCTTAAATTCTTTTTTTACCAACGCAAGAGTGTATTTTATGTTTATAAGATTGTTGTGGAAAACGAAAGAAACAACTATACACCCAACAGTTTAGAAAAAATGTCATGATTTCCTCTTCTGCTTCTTTTCACGACTTTTTATTTTTATTTCCAGTCTTATCCTTTTTCCTTTTTATTTCGTTAATTTAACTGGCCAGTGAACAATAACGTTTATCTGTTGTTAATGCATTACAATAAATTTTCTTTCTTCCTTATCCTGTCGGGATGCACTGCAGAAATTGAGGGCATTCGTATTAAGCCGTAGGCAAACTAAGGACTCTTAAATGTAATTTTATTGAATGCAAGGATTCATCAATTTATTCTTATATGTTTGTTTGTATTTGGTGTTGTTATTTAAGGATCGTTACTTTCAAATGCAAATCAGCCAATTGCTTTGTAGTAACTGCAATGAAAGAACAGGTTCTTATTGCTAGGATTATATTTAGCGATGACTATTGTAATTCAGTTACTAAGTTCTTCGATGTTAGAAACGCTTAAAAGCAGTTCAGCCACAGAAGTCTTTGTCGACTTCGGTAGGAATACCAAATCCAATTTTCTTGTGTGGAGCCTAAATTCTTTGAACAATATTTTTACACAGCTAATATAGATCATGGCTGTCATAATTTTTCCAGAAATAATAGTCATTTCCCATCTAAGCCCATAAAGTATATGATTTCCTAGCAATATTCTCCATTATTGATTTCGTGCGTGATGTCGTTGTCGACCGAGCTTCCCAAATACGTGAAATCGTAGATCTTCGCATAGCATTGTTTAGAGATTTCAGGGTCTCGATATCTATATCGGTCTTGACGATCGAATATATCTTCTCTTCGGACTTCAAGACAAATGCTAAACAAGTCACAAGATAGAGCATCTCGGTGTCAAAGACCTTTAGTTGTGAAAAGGCGAGTTCTCTGGAATTTCAACTGTTTCATTGGTAGGTATACCTTGTCTTTAATGAAACTGTTGTATAGGATTGAAAGTTGGATTACCATGAGAGAGGTTCTAATCCTAGACCCAAAAATGATGACTATAGTACTTTCGACCGCGAAGCAGGTCTAAACAAAACCATTCCACCGGTACACCTAAAGCAATTGTTCGTTGATTGAGGCCAGGTTTAAGCTGGTCAATATGTCAATTAATTAGACAACTTATACAAAGTCTGAAACTTGTCTACGCCGATCTGGTATCCCCCTAACATCATCACATCGAATATAGAAATTATTGAATCCAAGCTTTTCAAAGTTCTTTTGGAGTAACCGAAACTCACATTTCAAGCTTCCCGTTTTAGAATCTGAAGAGTATTTCCGTAACTTTCAAATTATTACATGCGACTCTAACTTTTCATGGACGCCATCCTAAGGCAATTCTGCTGAGCGAACTTCTAGCTCAATAAAAAGTTTGTTCTATAGGGACAGAACACGGATATTCGACCCATCCTGTTGTATGTAGTAGCGGTGTAGATGACTGCCTTGAAAGTCAAATAGAGAGAAAGCCAAATAGGGATCGATCGGTATCTCTCAGTTTGCTATTTTAGCAATTTTTTAGCCATGATCTGGTTGAGATATGCCATCTCGGCTACTTCGGTTATTTTGAAATCTTCCTTTAGTTTTCAAGCATAAATTCACTGCTAGTAACATGTTGCTATTCACCTCATTGGAAGGGAAGAGATCTACCAGGGCATTATTGAACCACCAGAAATCCACTGACTATGGATGTAGACTTATCAATTTCGCTGCTAGCAGCTTGTCATCAGCAGTACATGTTTTCTTCATAAGAGCATCCACGAGGCTACATGGAGAGTTGTAATAGATTCCCGACATGATCCTAACGTAATGGATGTGAGGTACTTCAGAGGAGCTCGATTTCGACCAATATCTAGTTATAGCAAAGATCAGATAAAGAATATCGAGAGCGATGTGTTCAATATCGAAGCACTAAAAAATGTGGAAACGTCTATAGATTTCTCTAGCAAGGTCATGCATAAGCTACAAAATGTGCAAACTGACGTACGAGTAGAATTAGATTAAGCTATGCTCCAGCGCATTAACATCGGCGGCGACTGAAGCCTTGGGAGAGGCAGAAGTGGTTCATAACAAGAAACACCAGAAGAGCTGGTACTGCGTAGAAGGAGAAGTATGAAGAAGCGAGGAGAAGAGCAGTCAAGCTTTGCCAAGCGTAGACGTCACGAGAATGCCGGGAGAGAACTTCTCAGAACTTCTTGGCGATGGTTCAACAGAAACATCAACGAGTCAAATCTCTGACGAATCTCGCAACACCCATACACAAGAAAGGCGGTAAGAAGGAATGCTAGAACTATCGGGGAATCAGTGTATTTAACTCGACATACAAGATCCTGTCGTTCAATCTATGTGAGCTTCTGAAACCACATCTCAACACCATCATCGGAGATTACCAATGCGTTTTCTGTCCCGGAAAATCCACCCCTGATCAGATCTTCATGCTCTAAAATAATGGAACTGGGCATCCATAAGAGACTCTTCCTACTATATCATATGATCCTAGCTGAGACGAAAAGTGCAGTTCGAGTAAACAAGAACGTGTCGGAAGCTCTTTCAGACAGGGAAATGCTCTTCCCTGTGACATGGTTAATGTATGAATGANGGAAAATCCACCCCTGATCAGATCTTCATGCTCTAAAATAATGGAACTGGGCATCCATAAGAGACTCTTCCTACTATATCATATGATCCTAGCTGAGACGAAAAGTGCAGTTCGAGTAAACAAGAACGTGTCGGAAGCTCTTTCAGACAGGGAAATGCTCTTCCCTGTGACATGGTTAATGTATGAATGAAAATTATAGTTCGAAGAGCTAATATCAGAACATACAGGAGTATAATAACCAAGTCTGTACAACTCTTTGCGTATACAGATGACATTAACATCGTCACAAGAAAAGTCGAAACAGTGATCTTGGAATGGGAATTTCTGCCTGTTTTTGATCTTATCGTGTAGGGTTCTACGACCTCAAACTGCCCAGGCATTAGTACTCAAGAGACTCATATTCACCATGTGTAATATATACATATGTAGACCTCGAAGACCTCACCTCCCAGCCATCACATCTTTTGTTAAATATTCACCATAAAAATAAAACAAACTCTCATCTCATTTTCTAATAATTAGAATAATGTGAAATGTTCAACTAAAGAACCAAAATCTCACAATATAACCGAAAATTATTTCCATCACGACAGATATTCTTCTAAGACCATTCGTGATTTCTCTTAATCAAGCTAAAAGAAGAACCACAATCAGAAACTACAGTCAAATTAATTCAAGTGCATTCTACAGCATAGCAAGGATTAAGTTAAAAGCGGTCATTTATTATGCACTTAGCTTGTAACGGCTTAAGGACAGCCAGGATATT
>JXPG01039232.1:0-11419 GCA_001015175.1 Megaselia abdita | reverse complement strand
TGAAAAAAATGATTTTTTCAATTTCAACCCTTCAATTGACAATACAGTCGACAAAAGCAAACCAGGGATGATTTTTTTGTCCAGAGTTTGACGCACATAATATCATGGTGATATCATCACGACGTAGTGGGGATCAACTGGAGACAAAACTGAGACAATGATATCACCAGGATGTCATCCTTAAAAAATGTTACATGGGTAACGTTACTAATCCAAATCGATGTTTTCACCCATGTCTGAAAGAAGCCATCAAGAAAGTATTCCATAAATAGGACAATCATCTCACAACAATTTTGATAGTGAAACAGAAATATATATATTTCAACATCCTAGCAAAAAAAATATCACTGGATGTCAGAAAGCCGAAAACAAGACATAAATATCTCAAACCATAATAGAGTTTTATATTTGGTTCTCGATTTTAAAATAGAATTGATGTCTTATATCCATATTTCGTAAGTAAAGGAATTCGGGTATGACATTGTTTTTGATACATTTAAGGAATTATAGTAAATCTACACTAGTTCCTTTTAGTTTCTGGGACTATAGTAGTTCAATGAATGCATGGCAGTCTAAGCGCAATGAGTAGAGCTACGCTTTACCCAATAAAAAAACGAAGAATGATTGCTGAAAAGATTCAAATTTAATTTGTTAAATTTGCAGTATATTTAGGTGAACGCATTTTTAGAGTTTTATGATTTAATAGTTATTTTTTCCCAGGTTCTTTGACCGAAAAAGAAACATACATTTATTTTTTAAACTTTCCACTTAACTTTAACATAAAACTAATAAAATTTCCTTTGAACCATTCCAAAACACGTCATGTGCCCTTCTTTGTTTAAAAATAATTTAAAAGAAAGTTGAAGACATCTTTCATGTCAGTGCCAGAATAAGAAAAATGTCCTATTTTTCTAATAAAATAAATAGTTTCCAGTTCCTTCTACTCGTTTCCTGCCTTGTTATTCTTAGTCACGTCGTTGTGACATCTGTACCAACAATGTTATACCTTTCAAGAGTCTGATATTTGAATAATAATAAACTTTTCCCATCTTACATATATGTAAAGTAGGTTTATGTTGGTAGCAAAACAAATCTGTTCCCTTTCGACTTTTTAATTAGTTTTTATTTATTTCATTTTTGAATAAATTTGCGTTAAATGGTTTTTGTATGATTTAAATGCATTCATTTTTGTTTGTAATCTTAATTTATGAGTGGAGGAAGTTTTCCGATTATCTGACTTTCAATTATAACTTTTAACATACCTCTGGAGCAATATAATCAGGAGTTCCACAAAAAGTCTTGGTAGTCTTGTCAGCCATAATGTTTTCCTTGCACATTCCGAAATCAGCAATCTTAACATGTCCTTCGTAATCCAAAAGAACGTTATCGAGTTTTAAATCTCTGTACAAAATCCCCTTAGAATGAAGAAAGAATAAACCGACTGCAATTTCAGCTGCATAAAATCTGGATGAGCAAAAAGATTCAGTTAAATTGGACCGTAAAATGAGATTGAATGGGATTTCTTACACAGCAACGGGTTCTTTAAATTTACCAAATTGTTGGATTTGAAACATTAAATCACCACCGTTAACAAACTCCATCACAAAGAAGAGACGATCCTGTGTGTGATTGGGATTTCTTGTTGTTAATATTGATTGGGGGGATTTATAGGGCATACTTACAATGGTTTGGAAGCATGAGTGTAATTGAACAAGAAATGGTGGTTTTTCAGCCAACGCAAGAACACGTTTCTCTATCATTGTACATTCCACGTCATCGTCTTGGATGATGACATCCTTCTTCAATATTTTGATTGCAAAGAGGTCGTCAGAACCCTTACGTTCAGCTAATAATACCTGATGAACGTTTTTTTTTATTAGTCTACTTTATTTTATAGTTTTTTTTTAAAATAGTTTTTAGATTCTCATTTGTAGAAATTAAATTTTTGATTGTCTTGCATTTTACTGGCTTTTTTATTGGTTAGATTTGCGAACAAATACTAATAAATGTTAAAGAATTTAAAAAAATATATAATAATAATATATTTAAAAAAAATTCTGACTTCAAATTTTCAAAATACTTCTTAAAATAAAATTAAACGAAAAAATTAAACATAAGTAAAAATAATAATTTAAAAATAGTTTTTGAATTAAATATTTCAAATTCGAGATTTTAGACCAATTTTTTCTTGATGTTGTAATTTTTACTACCTACAATTGAATTGTAGTATTGAAACATTGCAAATATATTAAATATTTCTTTAAAAGTAAGTTATCATTTTGAGGTTTACTGAAAGGACCAAAAGGACATGAGAATTATTCTATAGATAAAAATATACTTGAAGAAAATTAATAAAATAATTTAATTTTAATATACTTGATTTTACTGGTTTTAGTGTTTTTTCATCTTCTTCTCACTCAAGCACTTATCCACGCACTCAAAGAAAATCCACGCAAGAAAAGTGTATAAAAACTGTTTTGTATTAAGGTTAAATTTTTTTTCAAAAATGCCAAAATATTCAAACTTATTGGTGTTTTTATAGCGCGGATCACATACATATCACTCAAGCATATACTCATACACTACTTCATCCATTCACTCACTAATCTACTCTACACTAAAGCCCTCTTCTACTCACGCACTCTTCCACTCAGTGCCCCAAAAAGCCTTTTAATTTTGTTTGAACATACAACTCAAAACCATTTCTACTCACTAACTCATCTATTGATAAACTCCCTCACGCACTTATACACATCCACTCAATAACTAACTAGTTCAAGCACTCAATTTAACTTTGTCACTCATGCACTCTTCTACTCCGTCACTCATGCATTAAGTCCACTCATTAACTAACTAATTCAAGTACTCAATTTCACTTTGCCACTCACGCACTCTTCTACTCCGTCACTCATGCACTCAGCCACGTACTCATTCAATTTCTCGCTTACTCTTACATCCTAGAACGTATCCACTCACTTATACATCCATTTAAAATTTAAATCAATCCGGTCGTTACATTATCCATCTTTAAAGATTATAATTCGTTACGTTACGTTATCTCGATTTTTCAAAGTAATCATTATTTCCAAATTTGATCCGTTACGTTATACACATTATTCTTTGCAAAATAATGAATCATTGTTGTACATTCATGAATTTTTCGAGATTAAATCATACTAAATACTTATCTACAATATGTTTGTATTTTTAACACTTCTTCCCATATATACTGTATTTAAAAATTTAGAAAAATAAAAACAAAAAATATGTTAGAAATTTTATGTTAAATTTAATTATATATCCTTTTATAATTTAATAGATATTTCAAAAATAATGAGTAGTATTTTTAATTTTTTCATTTTATTTGAAAAGCTTAAAAAAATATATTTTTAACACTTCTTCCCATATATTCTATATTGAAAAATTTTGAAAAATAAAAACAAAAAATATGTTAGAAATTTTATGTTAAATTTAATTATTTATTCTTTTATAATTTAAAAAATAATAAAAAGCAAATTTAATTTTTTCATTTTATTTGAAAATTAGTTAAATTTAATTATGTATTATTTTATAATTTAACAAATATTTAAAAAATAATAAAANTTCAAAAATAATGAGTAGTATTTTTAATTTTTTCATTTTATTTGAAAAGCTTAAAAAAATATATTTTTAACACTTCTTCCCATATATTCTATATTGAAAAATTTTGAAAAATAAAAACAAAAAATATGTTAGAAATTTTAATAAATAATTTTTTTAATAAATATTTCAAAAATAATAGATTAACATTTCTAAAAATTAAAAAATTCAAAAAAATTATTTTTTTTCTTAAGAAATGTATTGGAAAATACTGAATAAAAAATTGTTCAAAAATAATCATACATTTTCAAAAATAAAAAAAATATCTATTAATATTTTTCCTAATAAAAATATTTAAATATATGAAAATAAGTATTCAACAAAATTTTAAACAGTTTTCTTTTTCTTTTGAATAAATATTAAATTTAAAAAATTATATTTTTGTTATAATTATTTCAAAATGTATTCCAAAATTAAACGTGTGTAATAAAATTATTAATTTCCAAAAAATTCAACAAGTTTTCAAAAAAATAAATAAATATATATTTCAAAAATAAAAAATAAATTAAATTTGTTGTTTTTAAAATATGCAATTCGAAAATTCATAAGTTCCCTGACTCTAAATGAATGCTTGAAAATTAAAATTCTAAAGCTTCAAGATTGAAAATATTCATAAATAAATATGGAAATACAAAAAAGCAATCTTATCTTATTAAAGTTCTAAATCTTGAAATTAAAAAAATATATTTTCATAGCTATTTGTAATTTTAATTTTGTTTACTTTTTTTTTAAATATATAATATATCGATTTTAATTAACGATTTAAAAAAAAAAAAATTAGTTTTTGGATGTTGTTATTGTTAAAGGAAGCGATGTTAGTGTATTATATTAACTCATTCTGACACTGACTTAATTACTCACTCATCCGCTAGTTAACTAGCTAAGCCCTCTTCTACTCACTCTAGCCTTTACAGAGGGAGAAGGACATTCAATAATGTTGTCCCAATTTAAAAGGAAAATTTTAAATGAATGTGTTTAAAAACCAATTAATTTCAAATTTCAATAGATAGCTTTATCAGTACCGAAGAAACAATTTATATATTTTATATAATTATATATAAGTAACTCTATTATTAATGAGATGATTAAGTAAGAAAATTCTCTCTTAAAAATACATCATATCTCAAAATATCATATTGTGTATAAAAGAAACAAACGCCTAATGAAAATAAAAAAACATCACTTTGTCAACGACAAAAAAAAACCAGCCTCGGTAGCTCAATTGGACAGAGCAGTGTCATAGACAGACAAAGGCTGCTGATCAAAGTCCCACCTTTGCCATCTTTTCGTTGAAAAAATAATTATTACATTACCTTAAATTTGATTTTAATGAGGTAGTAATCTTATATAGATTCTTCCTCGCACTATTAATTTAAAATAATTATATTAATTAAGAATCGTTAATGAGATGATTAAGTAAGAAAATGCTCTCCTACAAATATTTATAATTCGAGAACAATTGTTTAATTTATTCCGAATTCAAACCCAAGATCGCAAACATTTTTTAGTAGTATTTTGTTAATTTAAACAAATTTATTAAAAGTCTCAAAAAGTGTAAAAAAAACAGTTTAAAAAAATGTAAAAATCTTCAAAATATGTTTTCTTTCATTCCCAATTTCAGTTCCTTTAAAGTCAAGTAATTTTTGTCCGTTTTGATTGCATTAATATTTTGTAATATTACACCTCAAATTTCTTTAATTTATGTCAATGACCATAGACCCTACAACAACACCAAAAGTAATACCTTTCCAAAAGATCCTTTTCCTAAAACTTTAATGAAATTGAAATCCGACATCCTACTCAAGTCCCTCTTGGAGATCGCTTGACTTAGGCTATTGTCACTTTTCACGGATGACTTCCTCTGGGATGATGTTTTTTGCTGTGGGTTCGAAAAAAAGGAGAGAAAAAAAAGCATAGTATGAAAAGGAATTTCACATTTATGGATGTGATTTATGCTAAAGAAAGTTACCCTCATTTGACTTTTTAATTTCAACAAATCCTCTGTAGCATCTGCCACCGGAACATTGTAGAATTCTCCTTCTTCTTGGGTAAGCAATTTGAACCAACCATCAGCTGGATTCTGTGTGTGCGGAAAATCAGAAAAGGATGAACATTAAAGAGGTGTTTTGCTTTGTTTGTACAACTTACTTTGATTATTTCAGAGACACCAAATGACAACGACCCCATGAAGTCGTTGCGGGATGTCCTATCCCAGTCCCATACTTCTATTAATACTCTACGGTCTTTGTCTTCTGATTTCAGGTCGCTGGGGATTAGAGGTTTTTTATTGTAATTGTTTTGTTAATTTTTTTTTTTTTTGTAATTTGAAAACCCACAATGTTAAAGTTTCATTCCAGACTGGATTCAAACAGGCCTTGATTGTTCTCGTCTTTTTCTTTGACTTCTCCACATCATCCATTGGAATCAGTTTTACTTTCACATAAGGATCACTCAATCCATTTGGATCCATTGGAATTAGATTTGCTCCTTCTTGTACTGGAAGTAGATGGTTTAAAAGAAATTTAGGTTTTCGTTGACTTTTCAAATAAATTTTATTTAAGTGGTGATATTTCTCGATTTTTTATCATTCACAATATATACTTCCTAATCAAGCGCTCTTCAACTAATACTTACGATCTAACGCACTCAATAACTACATCATCCAAGCACTTATTTTGACTTCCCCACTCACGCACTCATCCAGATACCCAACACTCATGGACTCACTCACTTTATCCTATTTAAAACAATCTGGATAGACGAACAAGAAACATTTAATAATTTTGTCTCATTTTAAAGGGAATCCGGTGAAGAAGACGAAATACTTCTTTCATCGCTTGTTGAGATTAAACTTGCCTTAGGAAAGTTGAAAACAAACAAGATTCCTTGGTCCGATGGAATTCCAGATGAGCGAAAAGCTTCGTTAAATACCTGAATCAGTTTTAACACCTAAATATACTACAAATTTGACAAGAAGGACTTTGAAAACTACAGAGGTATTAGCTTTCTCAATGTTGCATTTATAAGATATATTTTTTTTATCTTATGTGAACCTCTGAAACCTTTTCTCGACAACATCATTGAGGAAAGTCAATGTGGCTTTAGACCCGGTAAATCTACCTCTGACTAGATCTTCACACTGCGGCAGCTAATTGAGAAGACTCGTGAATTTCAGATTAATACGTACCAACTATTCATTTACTTTAAACAAGCTTTCGACAGTATTATTAGAGAAGATAGTTATATGTAGAACAGTTGGGAGTCTCCAGGAAGTTCATCTCGTTGATTCAGATGAGTCTATCGGACACCAATAGCTCTTTTCGAATATCCAATGTTTGTCAAGGAGATGTTTTATTTTCTGACTTATTTAACATGTATCTATAGCGATATAGTCTACCTAAATGTGACATTATGAAATATGACACTATGGGTTGAACAAGGTTCTGAAATCTAGGTTTATATGAAGAAACACTAAGCTGAAGATCTACAAGACACTCAGAATACCAGTTCTGATATATGGAGCCGATCGTAGACATTGTTAGAATCAGATAAGAGCTTATTATGTGTATTTGAGAGCACTGCGTATTACAACCATGAGCTATATCAGTTGCATAAGGATACCAGCATCATTCAAGGAATAGCAAAGACGCTCCACCGAAGAAAATCTCTTTCACTATTCCTGGTGGGAGACGAAGACGATGTCGGCAAAGACTCCGGTGGCTGGAGTATCCCGAAGAGGAGCTAATTTCAAAGGCTTCAGCAACTGGAGGACAATGAATATTTCACTTTTGGAAATATTTTAAAGTTGAAATTAACAAGCGAAAAGTAAGTGGCAAGAATAGCATCCTTACTTCGTCGACATTAACTAAATCACACAACGAGCCAAAGGTGACTCAAGGTTTAGCAGTGATATTAAGGAGTGTTTGCTTTCTATGTCCTCTTATACATCAGTGTTGCTAGTTTTCCCTCTTCATGTGAATAGAGTCAGTGATGAGCTGTACCCTTTTATTTCATCAACATCGAAACAACGAGGGTGGCCTCAAGTAGTATATACGACTCACACGAAAGAAATTTTTGTACGAAAAATTCTGACGTGTGCACTGAGCATCGAACTCAGAATCGTCGGACTGGAAGGCGAGAGTGCTAGCACCTACACCAACCAACTACCTTATGTATGATAAAAATTATTGTGCCCTACGTTTGTCATATGTTTGTCATACGTTTAGACATTTATCTTTTTTTACAGTATTCCATTGTCATATGGGACGCCTTCATCGTCTTACTCAATCCTTCATTCACTCACTCAAGTCTTCATAGTCTTACTCAAGCCTATAACTTATAAAAAAGGGCACAGATTTTAATGAAAATTATCCCATCGGACTTCTAGGAGATCCTTTTTATACCTCTTACAACAGACTAAGACTGTTAATGAATAAAACTTTTTGTCTTGAAGTGAATCTTTGATAGAATCCTAAAGAAATTAAAGTGACTCTTAATGACGGGCACGTAGTTTTATTGGACTTTCCACATGGGATTGTTTATGGAGGTCCTAGCTAAGCCTCATAATCTTAACTTCCACGTAGAGTAAGCTTTTAGTCTACAATACAAATTTTGTGAATATATCCTTTGAATATATATTTTCAGTAAAACTTATAACGGACACTGATTCTCATGGGCTTCTTATTATCATGCTCAATTGAGGTTCTAGTTTGGCTATAGTGTATTCAGAGTCTTCAACTCAGAGAGATAACAGCTTTCCAAGAAATAAGATGTAGGGTATACTGCGTGACAAGAAACAACAGTCTGACCTCTAATACAGTTGCAGCGATAAGACTCAGGATGTGGTTTCACTATTTGCTCGGAGACCTAAACCATCAATCAGTTGTGAAAGAGTCTATGAAGGTACAATTGGTAGAGTGACTCTTAAGGCTAAGATGAAAATTGAGAAGAATAGATTTCCCAAAGCCAAGGACTTAATTATAACCGACAATCGAATTCGAATTATAAGTTTTGTTGCGCCAGTAGTACATTCTTCAGAAGGAAAGAAATATTCAAGGATAAGTGGGTCCATCATGATGAATTATAACTCAAATAGACCACACCACTATCGACAAGAGATACGCCTCTAGTATACTGGAAGTACGCTCTATGAGAGGTGTGAAATATGTTCAGATTACTTTTTGGTCAGATCTAGAATTTCATCTAAAACCAAACAAACATCCAACAGCAAACACCACATTGAAGCTAAGATTCTGATGAAAGAAAATGTGTATATGGACCTTTCCGTAAGAACAGCTAGTAAGAGATTTACAAGGCTACAGAAATACCAAGGACCTACAACAAGATCAACAAAATAATTTAACGTAGAAGTGAAGCTCTACATTCATATACAAGGACAAAGATGGAATTCTTTTGTTGAGTTCTGATTTAGCTTTGAAACATTGGGGTGAATATTTTGAAGAAAGTCTTAATGGCAAAGCAGTACAAACATCATACAAACAAGAAGAGTGCTGTGATTTACAATATCCCCACTAAGCTTTTTGAGAATGACGGCCAGAAGATTATTGATCAAATTTTCCAGATCATAAACAAGATATGATCGGACGAATCATGGATTGATGAGTGGAACATTAGCTGGTAAACCCCGTATACAAGTCGGGCGACAGGACCTGTATCATAAATGTAGCGTATACAATCTTTGTCTCTCTTTTATGTGAAAGACTAAAATCATACCTGAACAACATCTTCGGAAAGTACTATCAAGACCGACTATAGAACTAAAGGTTCCAGTCGAAGTTCCTATGGCCTTAGCAAATAACTTCGTTCTAAAGGCTCGAAGTACAAAGATGATCGAAGTATGGGAGTTGAATAAAGAGGAATTGTTGTGGCTATTGGTCTTCGAAAAACGAGTTCTGAGAATAATATTTAGTCCTGTGAACATCAAATGGTGAATGGAGAATTAGATATAACGAGAAGCTTAAAACACTGTACGCATAAGAATCGATAGTCCAGAAGATCAAAGCACAGAGGTTGGGGTGACTTGGTCATGTGTACAGAATGGACTCTGAAGCTTCGGCAAGAAAATGGTTAGGATACGAGGACACTATGGTTAAGAATGATTTGACAAATTTGCGAATGAAGATGACGTGGATAAGGAAATCAACGGATCGAGTCGAATGGAGGAATGGAGGGTAAGGTATTTCATCTACCAAAAATTAAAGATCATTCGAAATTTTCTTAGGATTTAGTATTATAAGACAAAATCAAATAAAGTCTCATATAAAGTTGTTTTACATTTTAATATATATTGTTTTGATGAGCTCTTAGATGAATATTTGAGCAGTTGCATATGATAGTGTCTGTTGGCCAAATTATGCTCTCGAAATTCCATTAAATATTTCCTGTTTTAATAAATCATATAAATTTCCATCAACAAATTAACTCAGAAAATTAAAACAAATATATAAACGAAAGTTTAAAATTAATCCACTTCACTCTAATTTCACATCGAATAAAGAAAAGAAAAAAAAACTTTAATTTTCCAAAGTTCATGTAGTTATTTAATTGAGTTCATAGTTTTAATTGATTGCTATTTTTCGACTAAATAAATATCCTCCATAGAATAACAATTTCTGGTAAAAAGGAAAGATTGAAACTCTGAACTATAGAAATCCATTTATAAGTAATTGAAGTATAAATCCCTAAATCCTTGACGTCAACAATTGTTTGTTACAGTTTCTCTATAGAGAAAACATTCAATTACACTAAAAGCATCTTTTGTTATCTCAGCTGTTTTTTTTTCTTCTATTTTTAGTCAGTTTGATGCAATTGAATAAACGAGTGTTTAGTGTTTATTCTAAACTATGTAACTGTTATCTGTAAAGGACAACTGACTATGACTGAGCTTCTGCTATAAATAATCACCATCAATTTCAATATCACAAAACACAGACTATATTGAAAATATTCCCATGGAACAGAAATGTGTCTGACGGCACAAGTTGTTTGAATCAAGATATGTTAACACAAATGTTTCAGTTTTCAACACATTTTCTTCTTTGTTCCAACATATCCTGTTCTTTTTTCTAGTTAACTGGTTTCTGGAATACATGCATGAACCATGATATCCTACATCGCATCACTCTTGTATTTAGAGCCTGAAACTACTTTCTCGTTACTCATATCATCATCATCGCATAAAGGATAATGTGATAATGGTATGAAAAATTACGTAAATTTGAATTACAAACTATTGGGATAAAATGGTTTTCATGATTTTCTCGTTAGTGGTTTTTGTGTTCTTGTCTCTTTGTTGCCATTCTGATCAAATATGTACTCATATAATTAAAGACAAAAAACTATAATTACCTCCAACAGTCAGCAAATTGTCCTTGGCTACCAAGGTGATGCGAATTCTTCCTCGTCTTTCTGTATGGTCACATCCACAGAGATCTGGTACATTCTCCTCACACCTAGCATGCACGTTCATATCACATGCTAGAAATTCGTAACAAAAACATATAAATTAAATGACTTTGTTAGTAATTTTAGAAATCTGAAAATAGAAGAAACACAAAAATAATACCTTTACACTTTAGCCATTGAAAATTGAAAAATCCATTGAAAAATGACCCACAATGATCACAAAACTGTGATGTTGAATTCTCCCATAAATGTCTGCCTTTCTAGATTGAAAGTTAAGAAAATGTTACCGTGTCTATGGCGATTTTGTGTGGTCTTTTTTTGGTTGGGTTTTTGGAGTACTTTTGTTTTTTTTTTT
>JXPG01039228.1:0-10069 GCA_001015175.1 Megaselia abdita | reverse complement strand
TACTTTTCATGTGATTTTACGTTACGTTTTTGATAATTTCAATTATTATATTGGGAGGAATCGGAAATGTATCTTGAATATTTTAATAAATACAAATTCCTTCAATTTCAGTGTAACAATAACTATTCTAATCAAAATAGTAAAAATATAAAACAAAAATTAATGTTAATTTTTCTTTTTTAATATTATTTTTTTTTAATTAAGAAACTACAACAAGAGAATAGCTTTTACTAAATCCAAAATTCAAGAAAGACCATCATAACGTATCTTATGGATACAAGTTAGCTATCCTTACTCTTCAGAAACATAGTAATAATTTACGTAATAAAAATAAATATATAAATCGAATACTATAATCGAAAAAAAACTATTTAAACTATAGACATAAAATATTTTTTTGTAGTTACAATTGATATTACATATTTTTTCATTGATGGGCGAAAACACCGATTTTAACTGTTAAATAACAGTTAATGGCCCGAAGTGATTTTCATTCTTTTTCGAACATATCACAGTGTTCAAAAAAATATTCATTTAAATTTAAAATAATCTATATATATTTAAACTGTTTGTGGATATGTGAGCTCCTTATTCAAATCGACGTAAATTTTAAGAGGAGTCAGGAAACTAAATTGGAATAGATTTATGGAATTAGAATAATCTCATCAGGTTCAGAAATTGTCTAATTTTAGTTTTTAACATAATATGGGTATTGTTGGATATGGGATATTGAGAGGAGGCGAGCATAATGTGTGGAATCGATTTGGATAGATTTTTGAGAGGAATGTGTTAAATCGATTTAAAATACTTTTAAAATATCAGAAAGAAGCATAAATAAAATAATAATAAATACCATTCAAACATTTTACAAATAAAAAATAATAGTAAACATTAAATAATATTTTACAATAAAAAACAGAAACAAAAATGTAATAAAAATTTAATAATATTACAACAAGAGAATAAAAATAATAGAAAAAAAATAGTAAGAACAAAAATTAAATGTTAAAATAAAAAACATACAACAATAACCAGAAAGAGTAACAATAAATACCATCAAAAAATTCACAAAAAAAAAGGTAAAATAATATTTTACATTCAAACCAAAAGAAAAGAATAAAACAATAAATACTGTGTACTAAAGTTAAATAAAATTATTATAAAAAAATATTATAAAAACATGATTTTGAAGAACCAAGTACAAGAGAACAATAATAATAAATATCGAACAAAATTGAATTGACTAGGTAACAGTTTAGAATTTTTTGAGCAAAATAATATTTATTAGATNAACAATAAATACTGTGTACTAAAGTTAAATAAAATTATTATAAAAAAATATTATAAAAACATGATTTTGAAGAACCAAGTACAAGAGAACAATAATAATAAATATCGAACAAAATTGAATTGACTAGGTAACAGTTTAGAATTTTTTGAGCAAAATAATATTTATTAGATTGTAAAGAAAAATATAAATAAGATCATCTAATGTTTGGTTTTCCTAAATCAGGAGAGCATTTGAAATGTATAATAATAATAATAATAATAATAATAATAATAATAATAATAATAATAATAATAATAATAATAATAATAATAATAATAATAATAATAATAATAATAATAATAATAATAATAATAATAATAATAATAATAATAATAATAATAATAATAATAATAATAATAATAATAATAATAATAATAATAATAATAATAATAATAATAATAATAATAATAATAATAATAATAATAATAATAATAATAATAATAATAATAATAATAATAATAATAATAATAATAATAATAATAATAATAATAATAATAATAATAATAATAATAATAATAATAATAATAATAATAATAATAATAATAATAATAATAATAATAATAATAATAATAATAATAATAATAATAATAATAATAATAATAATAATAATAATAATAATAATAATAATAATAATAATAATAATAATAATAATAATAATAATAATAATAATAATAATAATAATAATAATAATAATAATAATAATAATAATAATAATAATAATAATAATAATAATAATAATAATAATAATAATAATAATAATAATAATAATAATAATAATAATAATAATAATAATAATAATAATAATAATAATAATAATAATAATAATAATAATAATAATAATAATAATAATAATAATAATAATAATAATAATAATAATAATAATAATAATAATAATAATAATAATAATAATAATAATAATAATAATAATAATAATAATAATAATAATAATAATAATAATAATAATAATAATAATAATAATAATAATAATAATAATAATAATAATAATAATAATAATAATAATAATAATAATAATAATAATAATAAAAAACCGTAACAATAAATACAAAAATATTTTACAAAAAGTATAGATGATAACAAAATTAAATAAATATTAAATTGAAGAAAACACAAAAAATTAAAAAAGAAATAAAGCACCTTATGTTTGCTTATAATTAAATTATATTTAAAACATATAAAAAATCTCCCTTTCGTTAAATGACGAGAGAATACATTTTATATAGAAATATCAAACAAAAAGTAGACTTAGGTAAAAGTTTAGAGTTTTTTGAACAAACAAATATTTATTAGAATGTAAAGAAAAATATAAATAAGATCATCTAATGTTTGGTTTCTTAAATCAGGAGAGCATTTGAAATGTATGTAAAACAAAAATATTAAATTTTTCTAACCCTCGAACAATTACCACTCATTGATCAATTTTAGGGCATTAATTGATAATTAAAAAAAAAAAAAAATATTTAAAATTTTTTATACTTTTTGACAAAAAAAAAATGTTTTGAGTCAGTAATAAAATTGACTTGAAATTGACTTTTTAATCAAACCTTTTTCCTACAAAGTGTTTTATTTAAGTAAAGTGAGACATTTCCTTGAAAGAGATATTTTAAAATTTTCAAATTTTTGAAAAAAAAAAAAAATTTAGCCAAAAAAACAATTTTTGTAAAATTTACTTTTTAATCAAACTTTTTTTTTTTGTTTATTTAAGTTAATTAAGTTAAGACAATTCCTTAACAAAAATCCAATATTTTAAAATGTTCACATTTTTGAAAAAAATGCAAAGGGTTACCACTGGCAAATTTTTGAGTCAAAAATAAAATTTTCTTAAAATTGACTTTTTTATCAAACTTTTCTTCTACAAAGTGTTTTATTTAATTCAATTTAGGCATTTCCGTAAAAAATATTTATACGCTTAGACTTAGACTGTTTGTATCTCATCGATGATTTACTACTTGGTCCTTTTTTAAAATGAAGTTTGTCATTTTGTTTTGTTTTAAGTTGCTTTCGTAGTTATTGATTTTTTTGTCAATCTATTAAAAATGAAATCGGATAATTTTGGTCTGCGAATGTGTTCTTAATTGTTGTCATATTTTCCATTGACAATTTGAATTTATCAAGAACTTATTGCATAAGAATTTCCATAATTAAATTAATGTAAAGCTTGGCACTGAAAATTTAAAAAACTAGAATCAAATCATTTAGAATGAGTAGCTTCATTAGAGTTCTCGCATAGCATTCTACAAAATCCCAATGATTTTCAATGATCTCAAACATAATTTTCTTTGGTACATATATATGATTTGTGTAAGTGTAAAACCATTTAATTTATTCATAAAAAATTGACTTGAAATGAAAAAAAATCGTTTTCAGATATACTTTATGTTCCAGAAAAACAAACATTAGATACTTTTTACAAAAATATCAAGAACAGTCTATAAAAAATATAAAATTTGATATAGAAAATGTTTTGTTCATATGATCAAAAGGGATTATAGGACCATTGATACAAATATTAAGTTAGTTAAAAATTCTAAGATCAAATTTCGAGACCACAAAAAACCGAACGATCCTAAACATAAAATTGCATAATTTTCTCTTCCATATATTAACCCAAATCTTACGTTTATATAATGAAATACGTGATAGTTTTCCTTCGATCTACCTTTTCAATTCCTGTTAAAATTACGAATTACGAAGAATGAATGAAGTGAAAAAAAAACTTTTAATATAGAATGAAAAAAGAAATGAATGAAAATCCGAAAAGTCATCATCTCACTGAACTGTAATGAAGACCAAGTAGACAGAGAAGACATTTCAAGTCAGGGAAAAAAAATCTGAAGAATAAGAATAACTATCTATTAGATGTATCTGAACGAACAGAGTAGCGTAAGCAAAGCACCAGCCAAGGCAAGCCAAGCCAAGTGAAAAATAACGAAGATACAAAAGAGAAGAAGAAAAGAAAGTTCTAACAAATTTAATTCAAGATTTATGCAAATGTATTTTTCATTCTACATGTATTTCAAGATCTTGTTCTCGGTTGGTGTTAAGAAAACGAATGGTTTTTCTCAAAAGAGGATTGTCAGTTGGGTGCCACACACTATGCAAATACACAGCACAGTATGGAGCATGGAAGTGAAGGTCGTGATGGATTAAAGTTTAATTAATATTTTTTCCCTATCTCCTACTGATTCCATTCCGTTCTTCGTTCTCCATTCTTCGTTCAGATACAAATTCAGATTCGTTGATAGAATGAAAAGAAAGAAGTTGCTTTTCCCTTTATAATCTGATGAAGAGGAATCGAAAAAATTATGTAAATTTCATCTTCTTCCTTTTTTGTTAGGTAAATAAGATGATGAGTATTTGGGTCATGAGGATTAAACTTACTTGAAAGTTGTGGCAAGGATTCCGTTCGTTCGTTCGATTTCAAGTGAATTTTATTTTCACTTAATTGGAAACAGAAGAGGTTGTTTGTACTTATTTTATTTTCTATTTATTTTGATAAATTTTATAATTTTTCGAACTGTTGAAGTTTTATAGATCTGTTTCTTTTTCTAGGTTAATTGGATGTTACAGGTACTTTTATTATTTAATGCTCTTAGGAGATTTCGAGTGTTTATTAAGATTTTATTTTTATTGTGAGTGAAAAATTATTATTGATTTTTTTTTTATGATTTTGATATATAAAGGGTATTTGTAGTTCGGAGTTTTAAGTAGTTTTGATGATTGATTTTTAACATTCATGGTTTACATTGCATTAAAAACGTCAAACAATCTACGAGGACTTTCTTGTATCTGATATTTAACTCAAGCAGCGACAGTGGGAGATACTAATTCTAAGTCTTCGTTAGAATTCATAAACCAATCAAAAACTGTGAACATCTTTCATTTGTTAAATTTTGCGGTTTATATTTTAAATTTATAAGTTATAATAATATCTACTGCAAATAAAATAAACAACTATATCCAAGAATAAAATATAAATGTATGGTTCCTTATTCCCTCTTTAATAGTCCACAATTTCTTGATTTCCTGGTGGTAGTGATTATTTTGCACTGAAAAAACGAAAGTACATCACATAGTTTTCTAAGATAAGAATGTTGATTTTTGTATATAATTAATTGTATAGCTGTAGTTTTTTAATCATAACATCAATGGAAAACCATTGACTCGATAGCTACGTAAGAATGTTTCTACATAAAAAATCATTAATAAAAACTAGTGCAAAAAAAAATTTGTCTGACTAGTGCAAAACTGCCAAATAAGATCTGTAGGGTAATTTTCCTTAAAAAAAAATAAAAAACATGTTTTCAATGGAATTGTTTTCAGATACTCCTTTTGAGTAAAGAAAACTAAACATCAGATACTTTTCAAGAATATTTTTGAAAATTTTATGAAAAATAGTCAATATTTTTTCATTAGAACGAAACATTTTGAGCTTAATATTGACATTTACCATCAACTTTTATCCAAAATTTAGAAAAAGTATCTCTTGTTTGGTTTTCAAGAATTAAAAGGAGTATCTAAAAACTTAAATATAAAAAAATATTGTTTTTTTTTTTTTTTAATTACCCTTCAGATTATAATACACGAGTCAGATACTTTTTCTAGATATAANATATAATTTTTAGTAGCTAGCGAGTCAAGAAAACCAAACATCAGATACTTTTCATGAACATTTTTGAAAAGTTGATGAAACATATTTTTTTCCCTCAGAACGAAAAATGTTGACATTCAAATTTACATATTTCGTTGAATTTTCTGTACTTTTTAGAAAAAGTGTCGAATGTTAGGTTTCTGAATCAGAATGAGTATCTGAAAACGTTTAGATAAACAAAATATTGTTTTAATTTTTTGTTTGGAAAATTTAATGAATATAATTCTATTAAAATTTAAATAAATATATTTTAAAAAAATAAAAGCTACTTATAATAATTATATTAATTTTTCAAATAATAATTTATTATCAGTACTTTATTAATTAGAATATTATTGGATTTGGTGGTGGAATATCAAAACTACCATACCAATGCTGTCGAATAAATTGCCGTTTATTTTTTTTTACATACTTTTTTATTTCTGTGATATTTTTCTTCTAATTTATTTTATATATTTATTTTTATTGATTAGTATTGGGATTTCTTTGATTCTTCGTTGTTTTCTTTATCATTTGATATTTTTTGTTCTCTTTTTAAAAATTAATAATTTTATTTTCAATGCTCAATTAAATTTAAGAAATTCTAATAACAAATAATTTTTGAAACTTATATTTATTAAAAACAAAAATCCATATTTATAAATCCAATAATCTTGAAATAAATTAAGCTTTTCTAAATTTTGAAAATACTTGGATTTTTGATAGTTTTTAAAATCTATACTTATTTTTGAACATTTTAAAAATAAAATATTTCTAAAATAATATTTAACATTTTTAAAATTTAATTTAATTTAATGAATATTGTTTTTAACTTTCATAATTATTATTTCTTATTTATCCAAATTTGAGTGTTTTTGAAAATTTTGAATTTTATTGTCCATCCTTAATTTTAAAACAAAATTTAGAAAATTTTACAAACAAATTTATTATTAAATTTAAAAATGTTATTTAATAAAAACAAAAATACATATTTATAATTCTAATAATTTTGAAATAAATTTTTATTTTCATATTTTAAAAGTACAATGATAAAGATAAAATAAAAACAATTTATAACATTTTTCAAATTTAATGAATAGTTTTTGTTTTAATTTTCATATTTCAAAGCTTGAATGATTTTGAAAATTTATAATTTTATAATCCATGCTTAACTTTGAAGCAAAATTTAGAAAATATTACAAAAAATTTATTATTAAATTTTAATTTTAAAATTTTATTTAGTAAAAACAAAAATCCATATTTAAAAATCCAATAATTTTGAAAAAAAATTGAGCTTTTCTAAATTTTTATTTTCATATTTTAAAAATATTATAATTTCATATCTTTAAACACTTGAATTTATGATAGTTTTCGAAAATCTATACTTATTTTTAAACATTTTAAAGATACAATATTAATTTTTTTTTCAAATTTTCAAATTTTCAAATTTAATGAATACTGTTTGTTTTTATTTTCATAACTTATTTGTTATTAAATTTATAAATTTAAATGGTATTTAATAAAACAACAATTCCTTTTTTAGTTCCAATAAACTTGGAATAAATTTAACTTTTCTAAATTTTTGTTTTCATATTTTAAAAATATTAGCATTTTTTTTCTTTAAATACTTGGATTTTTGATAAGTTTTAAAAATCTATACTGATTTTTTAACCTTTAAAAAAAAATTTTAAAAAAAATTGTTTTAATTTTCATAATTTTTTATTATTATTTTAAAAATATTTTTCAAAACTTGAATGTTTTTGAAATTTTATAATTTTATTGTCCATGCTTAAATTTGAAGCAAAATTTAGAAAATATTACAAAAAATGTATTATTAAATTTTAAAATTTAAATTTTATTTATTTAAAACCAAAATATATATTTATAAATTCAATAATGTTGAAATAAATTAAGCTTTTCTAAATTTTAATTTTCATATTTTTGATCATTTTTGAAAATCTATACTTATTTTTGAGCATCTTAAAGACTACTAAAAAAATAAATCACACAACGAGTCAAAGGTTACTCAAGGTGTAGCAGTGATATTAAGGAATGTTTGCTTCCTATGTGTTTACCAGGTGCTCTTATACATCAGTGTTGAAAATTTCTTACAAAAAATTCTGACGTGTGCACTGAGGATCGAACTTAGAATCGTCAGACTGGAAACCGAGCACCTACTTCAAGAACAAGAACAAACAAAAAACAAAAAGACAAAAAAAATAATAGATAACCTTGTAAAAATGAAAATATAATAAATTTAAATTAAACTTATATAAATAAATAATATAAATAATAAAATAAAAATATTTGTTAAAGCTTCTCTTTCTTTTACGTATATGTAAAAAAATATTTTTTTTGCTCACCCTGCAATTTCGACTATTTATTCATCGGTAACAATCCATACATTATCAAATGAAATTACATTCAAGAACTAAATACCTTAATCAATTTAAAAGCAATCTCAGATACAAATATAAATATATAAATCAAATCACACATCATGTCATACTTTACACTTCGATTATTTGTATCTGATCGATGGTTGACTTGTTTATGGCTTTAAAGTAAAATTTGTATCACTTCGCTCACTCGATTGAAGTGGTGATCAGATAAAGCTGTTCTTGAAGTACTAGAGAAAAACAGGCAATCTCTTTTATGCTTTTGGACTTAAGTATCTGAGCTGTGAAGTCTATAAATAAGCCAGTCATTGCAGGGGATTTCATATAGATGACACATTTTTTCTAAGTAGAATTCTGTCCATATTTTGTATAGAAAGGTACATTTACTGCCAGTCTCGTCAATACCAAACAAAATTTTAGTACTTGGTTTTCAGTATCTAACTCGGACTTTCAATCTCCATGCAGTCTTTCAGTCTCCCCTTAAATTTTTAAGTCTAAGCACATTTGAGAAGAACAAATACTCTTCAAGAGTAGGAAGAAAGTAAGAAGAAAATAGAGATAAAATCATGTCAGCCGTCTTAAAGTTTTGCCAGCTGTTGAAGATCTAATATAGTATGCTACAAATCTGGTTAGTTTGTAAAAAAAAAAGTCAAATGAAGGCCTATAAATGTCATGAAAATTATTATAAGATGTTGAGGATTGAGTCATTAAACAAGACGCCTTTCTTGAAAACTATTAATCATAGAAAGAAATTCTAAAATAAGAACATAATCATAAAGACAGTCGCTTTAAATTTCATTTAAATTTATAATGGAGCAGATTTTCAATCATAATCGTTTATCATAAACGACTCAAACAAAATAAATCCTTAGAACCCGTTCACCACTGCATAATAAAATTAATCACAAACATCAGAAGCACAATGTCTTTTCTTAGAGAACAGTTCCCCAGCCATATAAGTAAAATCCCACATAACTAAGTGCACTTCTCACACCCTACTGCACTGCATCATTGTTCTACACTCAGTTCAGTTTCGTACCAGTATACGATGCCATGAAACCACCACTCCATCAAAAACCGTAATCCTTAAACTCATGGTTTTATTCTTCCCGCCGGAGGTTAGGTGATTAACCCGAATAGAACCGAACCGAAATGCGAGTTGTTGGTAGTTTCAGTATTTTTGCTCAAACAAATGGAAAACATCATAGGCTTTCCGGGGATAGGTTAGTAGTACTGACGTAGTAACTAGAAAATAGGAGTAAGTGGAAAAGTAGCGAGTGAAGTTAGAATAGAATGGTACAAAAGGAATCTACATCAGTAGGTAGAGTTTGTTTTCCGTATAAAGTATTATGGTGTTGTGTGTGCAAATTTGTTGCACATGGAATACAACAAAAAGGAGCTTAACAGTCGTTAGCAAGCCAACAAAACCCTGTTCTGCTGAACAGAACAAAAAGCAAGCAGTCATTGTCCTTTTTTTCATATAAATTTTTAATGATTGTTCAACATAAATTTTTAAATCCTCGTTCTTTTATGTTGGTTTTTCTTTTTTCCCACTGCGAGGATTTTACTTAGAATTTCTTTTGAGGGTTTCATTGATATTTATTTCGTAAACTAAACATTATCACTCATGTGAGCTTACAATTATGCTTAAATGCAATGACATAGATAGGAAAACTTTCGTAGTCTGATATT
>JXPG01039133.1:11427-24932 GCA_001015175.1 Megaselia abdita | reverse complement strand
AAAAAAAAAAAAAAAAAAAAAAAAAAGTTTATCAAAAAATAATTATAAATAATAAATCAAAGTTGGAATGAAAAGCCGGTGAAATGTTTATTAGTGTTTTTGTGTGTTAAACAAAAGAAGAAAGCAAGGCAACAACATTGTACAACATTTGACAGGATTTTAAATTTATGTGATTCTAGTTGAAAAGAAAGGTGAAAGTGCAGTAGTCCTTTGCCATTATTTGCGGATTAGATTTTTATTTGGATTACTATTTAGAAATTTAGGGTGAGTTTATACTTTTTTTTTAATTGGAGTTAATTTCTGTGAAATTATTGGTGTGAAGACTTCTTCTAATGATGGAATTTGAATAGTATTCTTAATTCTTGACTTCATTTGATGATTCAAAAATCAACAAAAAGTAGGAGTCAAGGAATTTCTTGTATAAATATATCATGAGAACATTATAGAGTTCAAAGGAACAAGAAAAGATCCAAAAACAATATTTCTTTATATAAAAATAAAATAAAAACTATTATTGAAAGACTTTAATTGAAAAAGAGCTCCAACGCCAAATATTTGACGCAAAAAAATATCAAATATTTTCCAAAGAAGAAATATAGACGCCTAAAAGTCCATAACGCTCGTTCTTAAGAAAAAAATCAAAAGAAGAAATATTTAAAATCAATTATGAATCTTTCAAGAGCGCGAATTCAAAAATTTGATTTTCTGATATGTATCTAAAAAATCGCTCAATAATAGATTTTTTTTTAAATTTGTGTGTATGAATAAAATATTATATTATTATTATTATTCTTAAAGAATCTGTTAACTGTAAAAATTTTCTGTATAACTTAAAATGTGTTGTCTCTAAAGACAAACGTCTTATATAAAAAATATCAACAATTATTTAAGAAATATTAATATAAAACAAAAGAAATTTCGAAACCAAAGAAGAACTCTTTAAATAATAAATACTTTCGTGAATGACAAAGCCAATCAGATCATACTTTCACAAAAATATCAACATTTTACGTTTGAATTCAAATAATATATTGTCTTTCATATATTCCTCTCATTTATCTCTGTAAAAATTACAAACACTTTTTTTAATTATATAAAAAATAAAATTCAAAGCCAAATAAGAACTCTTTAATTAATACATATTTTTGTAAAAGACAAAGCCAATTGATATTCAAATATTTTGTCTTTCAGGCCATTATTGAAAAGTTTTTTCTCTTTTATTTCTATGATAATTTCCAACACTTTTTTCGTTTTAATAAACAAAGTCACTTCAATATCTTTTAAAATAAAATCTTGAAAATTAATTCAATTTGAATTAATTCAAATGTTCTCAAAATTAGCTTTACTAGAATCTGTTTTATTTCTTGAAAAAATTGGAAATTTCGAAAAAATATATTTTTTGTTTGAGAATTGTGTCCTTTACATATTCATCTAAAATTTTAGTAAAGAAAATCTATGATGTATATGTATGAATAAACTTTGAAAGGTGAACTTTGGAAAATATCTGCACACTAAATAAAACGCCTCTAGAATTTTAAGAAAAAGAGAATCAAACTGAAAAATATTTCGTTGAAAAAATACCCCAAAAATCGTATTTCAATTTCAATGACATGAAATTGAAAAATAAAGAACTTCGCTTGAAATTAGGAAGCAGATATTTGATTCCTCAAAAAGCCATTGAAGAAGAATACTTGAAATAGAGAGATCGTATATGAGTCAGGAATCAGTAATTCGTTTAAAGAAAATCAAGACTTTCAAATATTTTTCAATTAAAATCTTAAAATATCTTTTGAAAGATAAGATAATACTACCCAAGTAAAATTTACTGAACCTCTCTATTCCAAGTATTCCCCTTCAATCGTCCCAGTTCTCTCGCTTTCAAAAATAGCTTTTGATAAATACAATATTGTGCTTCTTTATTTCAAGCGACATGCTATGAATACATTTTTCAAATTCGCTTTTTGGGGTACTTTTTCATTGCAATATTTTTCAGTTTCATTCTCCTTTTATATTAATTCTAGAGGCGTTTTATTTTGTGTGCCAAATCAATAATTGGACTTGCAAAAAAATCAAAGGCAATTAATTAATTGTCAGAATATTTGAATTCCCTAAATTTTGCTTTGAATTAGTTAAGTCTTATTTTGTTTAAAATATATGTGAGTTTTTATTTAACCAAGAATTTCTAAAGATTTTTTTTAATTGAAAATTATGGCATCTTGAAACAAAAAAAACAGATTTTTTTTAAATATTGGAACTATAGCACTTCTCTAGATGGATATTTTAACAAAATTCAAAATACAAATATCTTAGTTAAATTAAACAATATTTGAAAATGAACAAGCGCTCTTTGAATGTTAATTTTGTTCGTGTAAAACCAAAGCCAGCTTGATTAAAACTTTACAAAATGATTGGTATTGTTAATGTTTATCCGTTCAAGAAACGGAGCCATACATTTCAAAAAAATATAAAAACCTCTTAAAAAATAAATGAAAGTGTAATAAATAATTTAAAACAAATTTCAAGATAATTCAGCTTAGCTTAGTTATATAAGAAATGAATTCATCAAGGAAACATAAAATAAAATATAATATTTATAAAACATATATCATATTTAAAATAGTTACACAAAAAATCAGAAATTAAAATACAAAAGGACACGTTATAAAAGTAAGTCTTTAGAGCCTTTATTTCACAGTTAGTCCGATAAAAATCTCCTTAGTCCGTAGGCCAAGGATTCCGTTTCTTTCTGCTTACCTTTTCTTTAAAGAAACCTGTCCTTAAGAAGCCTACTTGCCAAGGAATCCGACCGATAACATAAATCCTTTTCGTTCAGAATTACCGCTCATCCTTGTCACCTTTCATTTCAATCCGAAAGGATTCGTAATAACAAACTCTAAGGACGACTTTGTAAATCCAAAAAATACCACTGATATTTCAATTTGATTTTCAGCTGTTATTTTTAATGCAATTTGCCTATCAAAGAGCTTAACATTTTGGTACGTTTTGATTTTTAAACCACCCAAAAAAATATAAAAAATTTAATGTTAAATTATACAACGTAAATTCTAAAATTATAATTGTAAAATAGCAAAAATTTATAAAATTGTAGAATGTAACGTTTTTTCAAAATTAAAATTGTAGAAATAATTGAATTTTGCTTCAGAAAAAATGTTTGCTTTCTGTAACATAATCTCCGAAAAAACACTATTTTTCTGAAACTGTTAGAAAGTGTTAAAGCCTTTCTTCCATTTCTATTTTTTTTTTTAAATTCCTTAGTTTTTAAAACATTAACAAAAATGAACAACAACATTTTCTAAAAACAAATCAAACAAACATTCTAGAATGTCTACACTGGAGTTTGAACCTAAGTGTAATTGTAAAAAGTCCTTGAATGAAATTTGTTCTTTTAAATTTAATTTAAAACGTATTTATTTTTCAAAAGCATTAATAAACGAGAAATAGTTTTAGAATACCTACGGCGGAGTTCAAACCTGTTACCTATGCCAAAATTAAACATACATTTTCGAAAAATATTTTTGATTGTCAAGTTTGTGAATTAAACATATTTGATTTAAAAGTCCGTTTGTATTAAACTAGTGAACTGTACACAATTAATTTAAAAGCCCGTTTGAATTCAAAAATAAAACAAAAAATTAAAATGCCTACAATGAACTTTGTACTTGTTTCCTAAGTCAAACCTCAAAAATAGTTTTCGCTTAGATAATCGTTTTTTATTTTCCTACCAGAATTACCTTGCTTTTCCAGAAAAACCAGAATTCATCTCATTAGAAAAAAAAAACATAACATGAAATCCTATAGAATCTTATCTAAGTCTAAATGAAGAGTAAAAAAACCTTACACAACAGTTAAATGACTATATCTAAAGTGCGCACCGTCGAAACAGCTTCACGTCAGTTAACTAATTACTTTTACTAAAATTACATGCATGGCGGAAGTTAAGCGACACACTATACTTTTGTTTCGAAAAACATGGAATCTTTAATGGTTTTATAATAGAAAGTTATTGAGATTAATTGAGCGTTTTTGAGAATGATAGTAATTTGTTGAGGGACGATGATTCTATGGAATTTATAGATATTTTCTGTCTAAAGTGACTTATTAAGGTAGTAGTAACTGACATTGGAAACATTTGATGCATTTATTACAAAAACAAAAAATCCTAATATTTTAAAAACATTTATTCACCTTTGCAAGATTTCCAAAAAAATGTATACATTATTCTTTGATCCAAAAATAGAGACGCAGAAGATTAGCATTTGAATTTTAAAATTGACGGTCAATCATGGGTCTCTATAGTACAAGAAATCTTAAATATTTATTCCAAATTCTGTTAAACCAAAAAGACTATGAAAAATTAGCAATTAAAATAGAAAAATCGGTTTCAGATGAAAGAGAAGATTCCATGCCATGTTCTTTGGTGTTATGGAATACAGCTTCGATAAATTTGAAATTCAGTAAATTTTAGTTTCATGAATTGGAAATTACATGATTTTTTCAACTTTATTTCTGAAAAAGTTATGTTAATGTTAAAGGTTTCCTGTATAAAAATGTACTTATTTATTTGTATGGACTTTAGTTACACTCAGAAAAGAGATTGGAAAAAATATGCCAAGTATTTTTGCCCCTTAACTATACGGAACATTATTCTTACCTTATTAAATGTACTTCTTTGAATGCGTAATTTTTTCATTAAGCTTGATTTAATTTAACAGTCTTTTAATGTTATAATTATGAAAAATAATGTTGGGATTTGAACCCAAGATCATCAGAGTGGAAGCCAACACACTTTTCCCTAAACATCTTAATTTGAATCCAATTTTAAAATACTGAAAAAACACACTAAATGTAATGGTTGATGCAGGTTTTAGCACTCTCGCCTACCACTCTGACGGTTATGAGTTCGATCCTCAGTGCACACGTCGGAATTTTTCGTAAGAACTTTTTTTATTTCGATGAATCAAAAGGGTACCTCTAATGCACTCGTTAAAATAGCAGACAGCTCATCACTGATTCTATTCAGAGGATTATTGAAAATTAAAAAACTTTAATATCGCTGCCACACCCCTAGCCACCTTTGTCTCGTTGTATGAGTTAGTTTGAATTTTTTAATGTATAAATTAAAATGTAACAACATTTTCAATTTTTTTTTCGTAAGGAAGACATTTTTATTATATAAATTAATTTTCTATAAAAATATATTTGATGTTGATGAAAAAATACACTCGTTAAAATATCAGATAGCTCATCACTGTTTTATTTTTCAAATGAAGAGGGAAAACTAAAGCACGGAAGTAGAAAAGCAAATGCATATTCCTTAATATCGTGAGTAAACCTTTTTTCGGGTTTTTTCTTTGGATCAGGATTTTTAGCTAAGTCTTAACTAGTTTATGTCAAATCATTCTATCATGGCTCGCTCTTGGGCCACATGGAAAATGTGTATCTTCTTGTATGGATAATAATAACTGGACACAAAAGCCAGTCGTGAATTTAGAAACATTATTTTAATTCGTAAAGTAAGTGATCCGACATTTTTGTATTTAAAAAGTTAGCCTAAAAAACAATAGATTTAATATATAATATTCAACAAAACATTTTTTTTTAGTCAAACTGGAAGAGTTTATAATATCTAAACTTTTTTTTTTGAATAAGGCAGGATATTGGATTATTTGAAAAAATTTCCTAACATTCAGAGCTGAAACTTTCAAGGGAAATTGCAAATGTTCAACGAAATGTAAATCAAAAATTTGACTTTGACGAACGACAGATGGCGTTTATATAAAAGCTCTATAAATTGAGAAACCAAAAATTACCGAAGGAACGGGATCAGTATTCCTATTGGTTAATTCAAGAAGATCTGAAGACAAGCTACTTCAATAGTCCTCAGAGTGAATATCGAGAAGACCAAACATATTAAATCGAGTAGAAACTTGCTAACACTGTTTGGGCTAAGTAGAGTGTTAAGATCGAGATTCATTCGGAGAAGCGCTAAACTAAACATCTACAGGACTCTCATTATACCTGTTCTGATATATGGGGCTGGTCGTGGACATTATCAGAATCAGACAAAAATCTTCTGTTTCGTATGATCTGATGAGCTCTATGCTGACTCCAGTATCGTAGATAGGAAGCGAAAAGAACAACTTCGGTGACTTGGACATGTGGGATAAAGCCCACCAAAAAAGATCGCACAAGCTAGACCAGAAGGTTTCGAAGGTCGACAACTATTAGATTATACTTTCCCTAGACCCTACATTCTTTATCTCGAATTTTCATGTTGTTGGAATAAACACTAATAAATTCTGGAAATGTATTCGACTATTCTTAGTTGGCTTTGCAAAAATTCTACACATAAAATTAAAGTGCTTGAACGTTTGAAAGCCGAGATACTTTTATTTTATTAGAGCGAACGTCAGTCGGGGAAACTAAAGAGCCGATGTGATAAGAAGCTGATAAATTCAAATTCAGAAAGCAAACTACCTTTGGTTCATTGTAGTTTTCTTGTGAGACTAAAAGAAAAATTCCCAAAGAAATAAAAATATATCTCAACCTATAACAACAAAAAATCACACACATTCATCATCCATCCGACGGCTATCTGAAAGCTAAAAATATTTTCGCTTATCTACTCCACAAAAAAGATCATTGACAAATCTCTTAAATCAAATTCTAAAAATATACAGAAATTTTATATTTTTAGAAAGAAAAAACAAATAGAGTCATCCCGAATCCTAAATACCCAGCAATTATGAAAAAGGAAGCATAAAACTAATAACATATTTCCAAAAAGGAAGGTAATGGCCGGTCATCGAAATTAATTTATTTGCTTTGGATATGATATCGGGGAAGTGAAATAATCCACCGCCGCCGTCGACCATGGCATTCCAATATCATGCACCTGCCGCAGACTTCACATGATAAATTACATGCCCCTATTAGAAGTATGTTTTTTGTTTGTTTTTTCTTGTTCCGTGTATACAGAAATCTCACTGACTAAATGGAATATTCAGTGGATACTTTATTATATTTACAATGTAGAAAAAAAGAAAACCCAAAACGCCCACGTTTTGTATAAAATATCACTTTTTTCAAAAAACAAAATAATTAGAGGATTAACCGCCATAGTAAAGCTCATATTCATAAGCATAAGCGATAAATTATTTCCTATCTGGCTTTATGTATCTATAATGGGTCTATGTATCTGTACTGACTACACCATTTACTTTATGTCTAAACTATTTTTCAATAAAATTATCCAAGTATATAGACACCATCTATATCCTCCATATGTTGTCGTTATATAAAGAAGGGAATGGAAAAGAAAATTTGCCTATTTTTACCTAAAGTCGCGTGTTCAACTTTTTGTCATGACATTTTGAAATATGTTTTCGGTGGAACAGTTTATCAAAAACGAAAACAAAAGGGAATATGGCTGACTGGCTGGCTACCGACGACTACGAAGTGATCTAATTTCGGCTTGAACGTTTTGACAACATAAGAAGTTTCAACAATATACGAAAGACAACTCAAGAATTTCGACAAGACAAAGAAATTATCTCGACAGGATATCGTCGTCCTTTTACTTTCTTTTATTCGGAGACATTTCTTTTCATTTTCCTTTCTTTCAAAGGCTCTTTCAAATTAAAATCGAAGAAAAATTTCGTCATATGGAAAGTATTTATATTTCTTGGGAAATTTTTCGTATCAGATGGTTGCGAGCGGTGCCAGTTTAATATCAGGCAGGTCAAAAGATTATCTTTCATTCTAATTTCATGTTTTTTTGGGTTATCTTGTTCGAGGTGTGAATTATGTGGCGGCAGACTCAAAAGATGATTAAATTTTGTTTGGTTCTTGGGAGTATTTGAAGTGTATGATCTATGGTTTGCGAGGAATTGTCTTCTCTAGAATTAATAGCTATTACAAGAATATCTACAAGAAAGATATAGCAAGAAAATCCACCAGTTTATTATTTCCGATGTCTTCAAATGTCTTGAGGACTTTATATACTCAGTCGGACCTTACAGCTGAATTAAGAAGATGACAAAGTTTCTAAAACTAGACGTTACAACGGAAGTTGAATGCACTCATGAAGAGACGCTTTTCGCTCTTTTCATTAGCCTTTCCTTGAGTTAGAGCTAGTAACCTACAATGACAGAAGTTCTGTTGAAAAATGAGCTGATTCGGAACAAGAATAATCCAATTTGAAAGCAAGTATCTTTTCTTTCTTTATATGTCTTTTAAGAAAAAAAACGGCAATGCTCCTTGAGGGAAAGCCGTTAAGGTGTCTAAAGGAGGTCTAATGAGATGAAGCCTTCTAATAAAATTCATTCTTCTTTGACCCTATATACTTCTGGACTGATCACCTCTGAAGTGTTTCGATTGAGAACGATCCGAAGACCACGCGGCCTTTCACTCTCTTCTTTGAAATATCTTAGAGTTAGAACACACGAGGTCATAAGGTGTCTTTTCTGACTCGGACCAAGAACAATTAAGTTTGAAAGCCAGGCCTCCATGCAGACGCTTTTGAAGTAAAAGTTTCTTGAGATAAATTTTGAAAGATATCTCGAGGAGTCCTTCTTTATTGATCAAATCAAATCACCACTGAAGTACTTGAGATGAGAACCATCAACGCGCTTTCCAAAGTCTACTACAGCAGAAATTTTAAGACACCAAAAAATTAAAAAAACGCTTACCGCTCATTTCGTTCTTCTTTTGAAGATTCGGACCCATTCAGGACCCTCATTCTTCTCTCTTTTTTTACTTCTGACACTATTACATCTTATCTCCGGCAGACGCTTTCAATGACAATGTTTCTTCAGTTTGCTTAGATGAATGCGGAAAGGTGTCTTAGGGACTTATTCAGATAATTCAACTTTTGGAGTTAAGACGCAGTATGTCCTCTCAAACCCCCACACCTCCCAATATTAAAAAAATAATACAAGAACCTAAGAAAATCTACATATTTCATCAAACAAATCCCCCCATTTAACCCCTAATATTCTAATCTAATTTCAAGAAAATATGCATGGAAAATCCAAAAACCCCACAATTACCATCAAAATCTTATCCAGAAGTATGTGATTCCAGAAAATCTCCACATGACATCACATTCTAAGAAAATGCAAAAAAGAGACAAAAAACCTCCTAATAAATCAGTTTCTCTGACACAAAAGATTTGTAATTTTTGTGTGTTTTTTAAAACCACAAAAAGAAGAAGAAAAATAAAATTTATGATCGTTTTTATGAGGTGTTTACAAATTTTTATGACTTTTTAATGAGCGTCATATTTTTTGTAACAATTTTCTCTCATAGGAGTTGAAAGAATTCATTTCGGAAATTTATGACATTTTTTTTTGAAAAGTCAAGGGACATTTTTGTTTTCTCTTCTTTGCCACGCGTTACATAACCTCACAATGGAAGTCATAATTTCATATTTTTGTCTTTGTTTCATACCTGACTTTACCACAAAATGGTTTTTGGAAGTATGATGGGAAGCAGGAATTTATAGGTTTTGATTTCTGGGAATTTTCGTAGATTTGAAGTGGGGTTTCCGGTCTGATAATGAAGAAGGACTTAGGGGAGCTGACAAGATACGGATGAAATAAGCGAAGGCTGAATTCTGTAAATAACTAAATGGAAATGAGGATATGTATCTGGGTTGTTCATCATTTATAAACTAATAAGGGATGTGCTCATCAAGCAAGCTATGTCTTTATAAGGTTTGCAAAGAGCCGATCTTCTAGGCTCTCTGATGGGATAATGGAGGAGGCCCCAGGGAAACTGTCATAATTTGTTAATATTTTCGTTGACTCTGTCTTGACAAAATATGGATAAAATCAACGAAAGCTCAATTCTTTCAATAACTAAATAAAGTTGATCATAATTTAGAAGCTAATAATTGATTAGCTCCTCAAGCAAGCTATGCCGTTTGGAAAGAGCTCCAGCGGATTTTCTAGACTCTCTAATGGGATAATGGAGGAGGCCCAAAGAAGATGTTGTAATTTGTCTAATATTTTCGTTGACTCTGTCTTGACAAGATGTGGATGAAATAAGCGAAGGCTGAATTCTTTTAAAAACTAAATGGGAAAAAGAATGCATCAGAATTGTTCATAATTTAGAAGCTGATATAGGATGGGCTCATCAAGCAAGCTATGCTCTTTATAAGAATGCATCTTCCTATGTCCGAGTTTTTGGAAAATGTACTGGTTTGGAAAGACCTCTAGCCTCATGGAATCATAGACATCGAAAGCTATTGAACTGGGCTTTAGAGTAAGATAATGGAGAAGGAGCATGTTTATCCGGGTCCTTCTCCATCATAAGAATTCATCTTCCTAGGTTCGAGTTTTTGGAAAGAGCTCTAGCTTCTTGAAATCATAGAAATTGAAAGTTATTTAGAGGGTCTCTTTGAAGGGATGAGGGAGAAGGACCCAGGGAAGCTGCCATAATATGTCTATATTTTCGTTGACTCTATCTTCAGAATAAGAATGCATAAGAATAGTTCATCATTTAAATGCTTAAATGATTGAAAATAATTTAGAGGGTCTCTTTGATGGGATGATGGGGAAGGACACACGTAAGCTGAAACAACGTGTCTAACATTTTCGTTGACTCTGTTTTCAGAAGAGCTGGACGAAGCCCAAACTGAAGCAGTCTCTTTCAACAACAAGCTCTTCAAGCAAACTATGCTCTTTATAATAATTCATCTTCCTATGTCCGAGTTTTTGAAAAATGTACTGGTTTGGAAAGAGCTCTAGCTTCTTGGAATCATAGATATCGAACTGCGCTTTAGAGTAAAGTAATGGAGAAGGACCCAGGGAAGCTGTCACAAGTATCTAACATTTTCGTTGACTCTGTCTTCAGAAGAGCTGGATGAAATCAACCAAAACTGAAACATGCTCATTCCACAAGGAATTAGAATAAGAATGCATCAGGCTCCTCAAGCAAGCTATGGTATTTACAAGAATTCATCTTCCTATGTTCGAGTTTTGCAAAAATTAACTGGCTTGGAAAGAGCTTCAAAGCTTAATCTTTGATCCTATTTCCATTGGAACTATTTCTTAGCTTTTCGGGGCGAAACAAATCAAAGTTAGGTAGAGATCATCTATCATTAGAGAACCTAAGTTAGGTATCTTTAGATGAAGGTAAGGATAGCCTATATAAAAGACATAGACGAACTTTAGCACTAAAATATCCTTTTAAAATGTCATAATACTCTACATTCATGAGAGTACCAGTTACCATCCCTCTTCCTCTTAATTTCACAATGGCGGCAGTCATAATTTCATATTTTTGTCATCTTTTTTGATACCTGACTAAGTAAATGAAGAAAAATGGTTCTTCCTTTGAGGTATTATGACGAATGCGAAATTAGACTTAGTAGACCTTATAAATATGGTCAGCGCGAAAACAAACACAATTTTCACGCTGGCCACTGATTTTGTAGGGCCCGCCAACTCTCATTACATTACGAACATTTCTATAATGTAAATTCCACGCGTCAATATTTCATATTTCCAAATCTTTCTTACCTGAAACCACAAAATGGTTTTTCTTCTGACACTTTTCAGTAAATCAAGATTTATGGGTTTTAGACATTTGCATTCTTTTATATTTCTGTAAAATTTCAATCCTCAAGAAAATAACAATTTTTATAATAAAATGACAATTACGAAAAAAGGGGAAATTGAGTCGTATTAACCCTTTCCATTGTATCAAGATCGGGAAAGAAAAGTAATTTATTGCCTTCGCTTGTCTAAAGAGACTTTTGTTTATAGTATTTAATTAACACCAATTGATCTTTTCATTTTCGGAATTTATTCTCTTCAATATTTCAAGAAGACCGAAAATAATTTATGCGTGATTTTATTTACTTTCGTGAGATATTTTTGTTCTCTCCTGACTTTGTTAAAACTAAAACTCACGAATTGCAATATTAAGAGGGGAATATTTTGATGTATTTTAGACATGGGTATAGAATTTACTTTCGTTCGTGGTAATTCGCATCATTGCGTTTTTCTTGTGAAGATGTGAGATAGGGAGTTGTTTTGTGAAGGGTATTGAGACTCTTGCGTTTCCGACTATTGATAATTTGACTGATTTTCGTCAGATCCAAGCATTTTGAGTGATCTTCCATGATAATGGTTTTCTCATCACTGCTGTTTTTCGAACTGATGGCATTTCTAACAATATAGAACTAGACTATTTTAATATGAATTTTTCCTCATATTTGATGATTTGTATCTTCGTATTTTTCCTGCAAAGAAATCTTATGTTCCTTTCGTAGAGGTTGAGAGTAGAATATATGTATAGACCCAATTTAAGCATCTTTTATGCTTAGAATATATGTTTAAAAATTATCGATTCTGATTGGGGAAGGGTTTATACCATATTCTTTGTTCATTTAAGAAGTTGATCCTATCTAGTTACTGAGTCCAGTCTTATATGTAAAAGATTCCTAAAAACTGAATCCCCCAGGCAAAGAATTGATGGTACGAGGAAATAAGTAAGAGCCTATTAATTAAAGACAATCCAGATTCCAGTATATGAAATTCCCATTGACCAATCGACATTCCTCGAAGTGCATGTACAATTGCTACCTTTCTCCTTAACAATTACCCTTAAAACAAAATACAAAAAATTTCCAAAGTAACTCCACCTCTCTGAAGTCTTAAATTTCACTTTAAATAAGAACGCCAAAGAAACCCACCGATTTCTCTTTAAATTTAAATCGGATTTCGAAAAGAATCCAATTGAAACGTGTAAGAATTTCCTCTTAATCAAAAAGCGAACACAAATTGCATAAAATCCCTCGAGCCTTTTTGTAATTGCATTCCAGTAAAAAACAGGGTGAATGACATCTTTCTCATTGAAGAACAAAAATCTCAACTTAACATTTCGTTAGAAAGTTTCTTTATGAGCACTCTTAAATCAGTTATGATAGTTAAGTGAACGAAGAACAGTTATATTGTTATTAAGGACCCGCAAATTGTTCCAATCCTCAATACCTAGCAATTAAGATTTACACCCTGTGATAAAAGGAAGAGCCTTTGAAATTAACAACATGGTCGGTCGTAAAGGTAAGAAGAACGCGAAATAGAATGGAATGAAATGAGTGCCACGAAAATACCAAATAAATATTTAAAGAGAACCTTCTTCTTCTTCCACTCACTCACGCGGTTCACTTACTCCACTCAACCTCACTCACTCCTCGTCCGCCGATCCGATCCACCATAGGAACAAGACCTAACCAATAATTTAAACCAATGGGCAATTTCGCCCTTTAGCATGTTAAACGAAGAATTAATAAAAAACAGAGTTAAAAAAGACGATAGATAAAAAACGTGTTTTTTCGGAATCACTCCATGTTTTTTCCTTCTTCTTCTTTTTATTCGTAGCTTGTTTTGGCCTCGGTCAGAACAGAGCCAAGTCATTGTTGTGCAAAGCTTTGAAATTATATTTTTTAATTCTTTTTGGCTTCTTTTTTTTTC
>JXPG01039111.1:0-10298 GCA_001015175.1 Megaselia abdita | reverse complement strand
GTTCTAAAACAGAATATCATAAAGAAACAGAAAAAACTATATTTCCAGACCTTACCTTACGTTTATGCCCAAAACGTAACGTAAACCTTCACGTAACGTTACGAAAAATAGCCTACGACCTCTCCTAGATTTCAATGAACACATCCTGCAAATTTGGTCAAAATCGGATAAACCTCTTGGATAAGAAGTGTATGTTTCATATGCCAACATACCCACTCACAGATCTGAGTTTTAATATATAGATATTATAGCATAAATATTCATTCCAGTTGATGTTGGAGATTTCACCAAATAGCTTCCCATAATTTATCTTTTGAAATATCTATAGGACTGTTCTGAATTTTCTAAGTTTTTCACAAAAATTAAGTCATATACTACTAAATCACCCAACAAGCAAAAGATGACCCAAGGTGTAGCAGTGATATTAAGGAATGTTTGCTTCCTATTTGTGTATTAGAGGTATCCGAAACGACGAGGGTGGCGTCAGGTAATACATCCGACTCACACAAAAGAAAATTTCTTACGAAAAATTCTGACGCGTGCACTGAGGATCGAACTCAGAATCGTCAGACTGGAAAACGAGAGTGCTAGAACCTACACCAACCAACTACATATGTGATATGCAAAACATCATGATTGGAATAAGCACTGCCGTTAAGTTTTTGATATTGAATAATTCAATTTATAGAAGAAGCCATGAAGTGATCGATGAGGGTACTCTAGTTACCCAGCTTTTTAATTCAACAGTCGTTGAAGCCATTCCAAGGGCTTGAAAACAGAACAACACACACCAGTATGAACCTCGACAATAAATGTATGAAGAAAATTTAATAAATTGTACATATAGCCAGGAAAAATTTAGGATTGAAACCCTTCCGTACAAATCACAAAAATTTTACTTATAAAATGTAGAGTCTTGCGAAGTGGCCTTTTTAGGGTGACAAAAACCGTACGGGCAGCACTTCCTAATTAAACTTTGCAGCGATGACATTCCGTACTAGCTCAGAACAACAAGGTAATTCAAGTCGAAATGGCTTCATAAAATCTCGTTATAGATGATGGCAACTCCGACAAATCAGTAGACCCAGAAGCAACCATTGTAGAGTCACCTTTCAAACCTTCGACGCTGGTGAACGAGGCAGAGGTTAAAAATCCAGATAAGAATGTTTCTGATTCTTTAGATTAATCTAAATAATTGTACTAAGTATCCTAGCTAAAGAAAAATGTTCTCTAATACTTATGCAGGAACCATGGATAAATCAGAACTCCAGGTAGGCGGAGTCCTGACAAATACATGTCTCTAAAGGAGACATAAATATTAGATATTAATTAAATCTAATCTACACTTTCTTTTTTCAGAGGAGCTAATTGATGAGGATTGTGCCTTAGTCAAACAGGGATTGGAAACAATTTCAGGTGTTTCCGCTTACCTGCCTGGCGACGATAACAGCCAAATCCCATCAATATATGTTATGGATATAGTGGACAAGAAGGTAAGTTTCATCAAGGATGAAATATAGGGACTTACTGATACTAATTTAGGTGAGTGTTTACTTGATTGAAAAGGAGGTAACAATTTGTAATAGCCCACTTACATTTTCGCAAATGATAAGAGAGGTAAGAAGCATGAGTGATAAAATTAGTAACTTGAAAGCTTTGAACGTGGACTCCTTCTGCGATCATAACTTCATCTCTTTTAGTGTAAGTCTACAGTGGAATGTATGCAACCAAGAAGGAATCCAAAGAAAATTAATTTGACTGTCTTTAAAGATGAGGTAAATTTCAATAGTAGTCCTCATCCGGTAGGACAAACAAGTAGAATAGAGGAACTGGATGTAAGGGTGGGACGACTGTCGCATGCTTTGGGTTGAGGTAGTTTTTAGAGCTTCTCTACTTCATTTGTATATTCCAAAGGTATGGAGAGAAGTGAAAATTGTTTTATATAGAAAGCATATAGAGCCTGTCATAGCTTATCGAAAGACTACTATTTTCTTAAATTTATTTATTTTATTTATATTTAGTATTTATTCTTTATCAACAATGTTTTGTATTAGTTTGATTGTTCGATGTTTTCTTTTATTAATAATTAATATTTCTTTCTTTTTTCTTAATAATGGATACCGTAATGGATTGCTTATGCGAATATAATAGTACCCATCCGCATTTTAAAATTTAATTCTGATAACATTTCCAGTCTCCTCTCAATATTGCCCGTGAAATAATAACCATAAAGACTTTCAAAAAATTCAAAAACAATAAAAAACTGAACTTTATTAAGTAAATAAATCAAAAAGTTAATATAAACCTTTACGTAAGATCTAAATTCGACAAATCTTGAACACATGTTTTTTAAATTATATAAGCTTAGAAAATTCCAGATTTTTTTATTAAAACAAATATAACTGAAGTTAATGTTTTTAAAAGTAAATGTTTGAACTCCAAATTTAAAAAAATATATAAAAATAACAAAATAATAATTAAAAGTTAAATCAAAACTAAAGGTTACTTCAACTTAAAATTTAAAACAGAAAAACACAATTTAAAAATTTTACAAAAAGTGTTAAGTTCTTATTTTAAAAATTAAAATTATAAAATTTAAGACATTGTCTAAAATTCCAACTTTGAAGAATTAGAAAAAAATGGCACAATGGACAAATGATAAATCCCTGAAATGTACTACTAGCGTTTATGAATTCTATAATCTTAATACTAATAATTTTATTAATGTTCAATAAGATGAATAAGACTAGTCCATGCTTCTATTCTAACAAAAAACAGAACGCTTCTAAAAAATAATCGAAACCCTTCTTATATGAGATTCTTTTATATTTAAATCACGACCTTCTATATTTATTAAGCCAATCATTGAAAAGAATACTACTAAATTCAAACGTTTAATCTTAAAACAATCCAATTTTAAAATCTTGTGATGCAATAGCTTATTTGTTCGTAGTAATGTGCTTGAGAAATTTGTAAGGTTGTGATTTAAATTAAATGTTTGTAAGATTCTGAAGTTATAACTTGTTTTAATTGTTAATCACAAAGTTGAAAGTATAGTCATTATTTTAATGAAATTTATATATTTCTAAAGCAAATATTTGTTTTTCTTAATTCGCATTTTTAGGGTTTTTTTGAAAAAAAAATCTTTTATGCACTCGCTTTGTCCGTCTGTCTGTCTGCCGTAAACATTTTGTAACGAAGATTAGAAGGGGTAAACATTGTCCTATATTGACATGCGATAACTCATTTGAAAGGTCTATCTGACTACTACAAACTACCGCTAACAGAATTTCTATTCGTCGACACCAGATGGCACTAGCGCTTGAATTCTGAAAGCTTCCATTTAAAGTATTTTTAAATTTTAGTTACCTTCACCTTTTGTAGCTTACAACCTATGGTTGGTTTTCGCTTGCTTCAAAAGGTTACTCCATTCTTGTTCATCCGCTGCCTTTCTTCTCCGTGTTTTACGACCGCAGAGGTCAATTAATCGACGAGCTCCTCAGGATTGTGTAATATCGCCTCTATTGTGGCTATTGGTGGACCTAGTAGCAAACGCAGAAAAACCGAGCTTGTTCTTTTCACTAGGAAGTACAAGAATTTTGATCTGCCGAAGTTAGATGGGAAGGTAATAGGGTTGTCTGACACAGTTAAATATCTACGAAAAAGGTAATTATCACATGGTACACGTGTAACAAGTGCCTTGTTAAGAAGAGGTGACTGAAACCTTATATATGTTTTAATGTTTGTGCTTAGTACTTCTTCGTTTTGGAGTTTCTTTTGTATTTTTGTTTTACTTTTATTTCTTTACTCTATGTTTTATATTTGATTATAAAGTTTTATTTAAATAAATTTACTTCGTATTAATTTAATATACATTATTAATTATTTTTTAATGTATATATTATTTTGATTGTTCGTTTTATTTTATCAATTGAAGATTATTTTTTTTAATTTTATTTTTTTTTTAATGTTAGTTTTTAATATTAGTTCAATTTGAAGTTTGTTTTATAATTTTCTTGTATTATTTAACTTTTTTTTGTAATTTGGTTTTTTAAATTCTATTTTGTAATTTTTAATTTCTTTCTTTTTATTTTTTTGTATTTTTTTTTTTTTTTACTTGTGTTTATTTTTTTTAAATGTTCTTGATTTATGTTTATGTTATTTGTTTGATTTTAAATTTATTGAGTATATTTGTATTTTTAGTTTTTATTCTTTTTTTAATTTTTGTTGGGATTTGTTGGTTTATATAGTTCTATTTTAATTTATTTTATCTTAAAAATTCTGGAATTCAAACAGAAAATTCTTAAATTATAATTGAAATTAATGTTTTTAAATATAAATTTTTGGAAGACAAATTATAAAAAAAAAATATAAAAAAACTATATTTAAAGTTGAATCGAAGCCAAATAATAACTTGTTAAAAATTTAAAAATATTATTTTTTAAATTTAAATGTTGGTATCACTAATGCTTAAAAGAGATTTGTTATTTATATTATAACTTGCTTAAATTTTTAACACATAATTCAATTATAAAGCTCTGTTATTAAGGAAATTTAAATATTTTATACGCATTTTTGTTTTCTAATTTTCTATTTGTTCCCATTTATTTTTGAAATTGTTTGTTTACAGAAGTTCATATCAAATCCAAAACAAGTTGATGCTTCACATGAAAAATAAACTTTACTATTATTCGTTAATTCAAAAAAAATTAGGTTTCTTTTCCTCTCCATTTTTAAACCATCTATCTAACACGTATAAGCTCTGGAAATAAAAGTGGTTCTATTGAGATACTTCTTTTGGAAGTCTAATAATTATTTAAGGACGTTTCTGTTTATGGACACTTTAGCTTTATCTTGTAATATTCGAAGTAGTAATCGAATTTGACAATATTATATTTTTAGAAATGTTGAAGAGTCAGTATTAAATCACTAAAGACTGTTTTCTTCAATATGCCTAAGATGTCTCTGTAGCTTGGAGTTTACTAAGATGGAATTTCTGTTAATTTCTTTTTTTGTTTAGTTGTTATTGAAGAATATTTCAATACCGTACACGCATTACATACAAAAGAATAATTGAGCATTTATTCTAGTACAGTCCTAATACAAAAGACAAATTTTAACAATTGATTTTCTGATATGATCTAAGGACAATACTTTTTCGTTTGTTCAGAAAACACAGAACATATCATTTCAATTCAAATTATATAGAAATTAAATTACATAATAAAATGGATGATGCAATTTCAAAAACTCAAAAATCAAACGATCTCTAAAATGACCTACCTTAACAGTTATGACAAGGAAGCAAACTGGTTAAGCTCCTGATACAAAATATGTATAAAAGCTTCGGCATTTTCAAGATCAAGTATCAGTTGTACATTTGACTTATCAAACAACCAACAAAAATGAAAGTAAGTTAAGAATCTTTTCTTTAAAGGTCTTTGATTAATGAGAATTATAAATTCACAGTCAATCTTGATCATCGCTTTGTGCCTTGTCGCTATGACTTTCGCTGAACCAGAACCAGAGGCTGATCCAAGTCTTGGTCTTCGTTCATGGGGAGCCCCAGCTTTGGCTCCAGGAAACGCATGGGCTGGAAATCCCGCTATAAATGCCTGGGGACGTGGAGCTGGTTTGGGACATGGATCATTGGGAAACCCAGGATTAGGACATGGAAGATCATGGGGAAACGCTGGACTTGGATGGACTGGTAGAGCTTGGTAAATCCAAATGAAACAAATTTACGGAAAATAAAATATTTTTAATTGTAATTTGAATTCTTTACGTTCCGGTATTTATTTTGGGAATTAAGTTATGTTTTGAAGTGAAGGATGTAGGCATCTAAAACAATTGTAATACAATTGGATTGAATTGGATTTGTCTGTCTTGTCTGTTAAATGAAAAACAAAAATATGTTTTGTATGTCTGATTTCAATTTTGCAACTTATTTCTTATTCATAAAGACTTTATGGATATAACAGCCTTTTTCAGAACAATATAATAAACTAGACACACAAAACAAGTGGGTGCTTGTTTTTAGTCAAGTATATTATTTGTATTGATGTGTTCGAAGTGTTACTTTAACGAATGATACTAATTGTTAAGTGCTTTTAATATCTTATCTCCACAAAGTCATTTAAATCAGCTTCAGAGAAAACTAGTATTGATTTGCTATGTTCAATAAATATGAGTGAACTTTTATTGTAAAAGAAATACTGTTCATGATATGAAACAAAATTAAACATTTTGCAATTTAAAACAAACCCTAAGAGAATAAAATTGTCATGCAATTCCAAGGTGATCTACGATACACGAAGTAGCTCTCATGGAACATAGGCAGAAATGTTGTCAAGATTATGAATTCTACTCAAAAGTTAACAATATTAAAACAAGGAACAACTGATTAACTTATAAGAAACATTTTGGTAATATTTAAACAGAAAGGTACATTCAAAAAAATCATTTTCTAAAACCTCAAACATTTTCACATATGTTTTATAACCCATTCCACCAAAAATATGACATTGAATTGCATTTTATATTAGCATTAATATGTGGACAACTTAGTTTCGTGTGTGAAATGTTTGTTCTTGGATGTTGAATCCAATTTCAGGCTACTGAATTTTTAATCGAATAATTTTACAGTAATAAAGGAAAAATCACGCAAACCTGATCAATTACTGTCGACAATTTTGAAATTATATTTGTCTTTTGGATAAACCTAGACATTCAAAGCCAAATAAAACTAATACATTAGATAAAAAAAGAAAGAAAAAATACTTCAATTAATTTGACCTTAAAAATAGACAAATTTAATGAAGAACATTGTGTAAAACATGGAGTTGAGGAAATTTATTTAGCTTCTGCTTCGGTTTGATTGCATTGGAACAAAAGCAATTAGTTCAGCTGCTTTGTTTTAATTCAATTAACCACACTCAGTAAAATTTCAAAACAATTTGTTAAACGAAAAACGAGGTGTTTTTTCATAAAATTTTCATAAAAATGTCTTGAAATTAGGGAGGGATTAAATATAGTTAATTTCTTCCAAACAAAAATTGAATTAATTATTCAAAAGAACATGTTAATTATACACATTGATAAAATGTGTAATTAAGAATGATTTGTCCTCCAATGAAAAGAAGGCTATCAATAACGCACTTAAAATATTATGTTATGGAAAAATAGACATTACAATTACTATTGTGTTCTTAGTATAGGAATACCTGTTGTAAACATTCATGATATTGAATAATTACATTCGATTCAACAAAGAAATAAGATAACCTAATCTGAATTACATTGTGTTGATGATAACACAATTGAGGTATAAAAGGGTACTTTGTGTACTTAGCTTTGTACATAAAAGAGTAGGGATTATTGATTACTTTTATTTTATTGGAAGAGAATTAAAGGTGGTCTGTACTCTAATATACAACAAAAATTATATTATATTTTTGTTCAAAAATTATAGAATTGTGTTTTTGAGACTTGTAAATATTTTCAAGGTTTATTGATTTGCTACAATTTATAAAGACAGGGTAATAAGACGAATAAGATGAAAACCAAGCTTATATCGTAACTATAGCAACCGAAATTAAATTTTGAAATTCTGCTTTAAACATAAAAAAAATATCACTTTGGAAATCTGTTGTTTGTCAAAGTTTCGAATTGCAATTTTAAAAGCGCATCACGAACAAAATTTTAACCCATTTTGGTTTTCTTCGTTTATCTTTGAATTTATGTTTTAATTGTATTTATTTAACTAAAATTTCTAAAATATGTTTTCAATTATTGTTATTATTATGTATTTATTTAACTAAAATTCCTAAAATGAAACATGTGTGGTTTATTTGAAATGATCTGTGTCTTATATTCATAAAAATTCTTCATAATTTAGATTTAGAGCGTATGATAGTCAGATCAAAAAGAATGCTCGGCATTAGGGATTTTCTAATTCTTCATGGATTTTTAAGTCCATACAACAACTTTATTTCAAGCGTTTTTTTCAATTCAAAACGAAAAGCCTTAAAAAAATATTCATTTAGTAAATGTTCTATTGAAAATATTTTAAGAAATATAAAATATATTTGATACTTGAGTTACCTAGTTATATTCAAGATGTTCAGCTAAAACAAAGCTGTAAAATATATAATTTAAATGAAAGTCATGTTCGTTATTGCAAACTTACATAACAAATGAAATGGATGATGAAATTTCACAAAAAGCTAACAACCTCAAAATCAAGAACTAAAATCATAACCTACCCTAACTCTTATGACTTAAAAGGAACTCAAACCGGTTAAGCTCCTGATACAAAATATGTATAAAAGCTTCGACTTTCGTAAGATCAAGTATCAGTTTCAAACTTAACTTATCAAACAAATAACAAAAATGAAAGTAAGTTAAGAACTCTTTTATATAAAACTTTAGCTAACAAGACATCTCTTCACAGTCAATCTTATTCATCGCTTTGTGCCTTGTCGCTATGACTTTCGCTGAACCTGAACCAGAGGCTGATCCCAGTCTTGGTCTCCGTTCATGGGGAGCTCCAGCTTTGGCTCCAGGTAACGCATGGGCTGGTAATCCCGCCATTAATGCCTGGGGACGTGGAGCTGGTTTGGGACATGGATCATGGGGAAACCCAGGATTAGGACATGGAAGATCATGGGGAAACGCTGGACTTGGATGGACTGGTAGAGCTTGGTAAAAATATTGAGTAACAAGTTAAATAAAAATTGCAAATTTGAAAAAAAGAAGTTCTTTTTGTTTTTATGATTTCATTTTGAGGATATTAAGATTTTTGTTAAAGCTCATAGTTCTTAAAGATTTTTTAACCTGTCAATTTTATTGTGGTTGTTATGTTATACTTTTAGTTAAACAAGTTTTTTATACCTATGTTCCATAATCATGCTAATTTTGGTGACTTCGTAAAAATCATCAGATCAACAAATTATTTTTAAATTTTTTTTGAAAAATATATAAATTTATTTTTAAGTAATGATAATTCGAAAATATTTCTTTTTTGTAAGAAAGGATTTGGACAAACAAATGTTGGGATGAGTTTTTAAAAAAAAAAACAAAAATGTTGATTGTAATTAACATTTTAAAAAGTTATAGTTTTGATAAAAACAAAATTTATATTGCTGGAAATATAACATTTAGTAAATATAACAAATAGAATAATTTAAGAAAGTTTTGGAATGGGAAAGATGAAAAAAGCTTTGGATTAATAAAAACAAAACAAAAAAACTGGTTTCAATTTTATTATTCCAAAATATTTCAAATTAAGTACTCATTCATTTGAAAAATGGTCAGAAGATAATTTACTTTTTGTGACGTCACGTAAAAGTTTACTTTTGGCTTTGAACATAAAATTTATAGTCCTACAAAATTTACAATCTAAAATAAAAATAGTTTTAACAATTTATAATTCTTTAAGCTTTAGCAAAACAATAAATACCATCAATAATTTAAAATTTATTTTATTTCTTAAGATCTTCGTTACAAAAAGTTTACTGAGGACAGACAGATGTACTTGAAAAAATATTACTATGTATTCGCTTTAAATAAGAGTATTTTTTCAAATAACAAAAACCTTAAAGATAAGATAATTTCAGGTTATAATAATTTCACAATAACACATCCAAAAATCAAAATAATGCAAGAGCATTTAAAGTTATTAAAATACTTAAATATAGTTTTTATAATTTGGTTTTAAACAACATTTCTCTTTAAAATTGTATTATTTAATTTTGTTTAACCTTAAAGTTCAATTTGTATTATTATTTTCAAACATTTTTTTGTTTGTTATATTTTGAATCGTAAAGTTTGTTGTTTGTCGATTTATTCAATTTTCAAACAAAAAATTGCCAAATCTAAAAAAAAAAAAAACCTGACGACAAACTTGGGTTAAGTAAATTAATACATTTCCATTAAAAACAAAATATTTTAAAATTTTCGTATTTTCGAAAAAAAATTTAAAGGGTACCACTGTCAAATTTTTGGGTCAAAAAATAAATTTTGTGAAATCGCTTTTTTAATTAGACTTTTCTTTTACAAAATGTTTTATTTAAGTAAATTAAAAAAAATAAATTAAGGCATTTCCATAACAAAAAAAATATTTTTAAATTTTCGTATTTTCGAAAAAAAAAAATTGTAAAGTGTATCACTTTCAAATTTTTGTGTTAAAATATTTTTTTCAACAAGTTAATTTTACTTTTGATTTTGAGCTTTATTTAATATAAAAATTCAATTGATATATTGTTTTAAAATTTTTACAAGAATTAATTTTGATTATA
>JXPG01039107.1:5953-16693 GCA_001015175.1 Megaselia abdita | reverse complement strand
GAAAAAGCGGTATATTGATATTAGTAAGACCATTAGTTGAGAGGCCATTGATACCAGCCATTTCACTAAAAAAAACTATATTTAATGTTCAAGTTATCCTTAGTTCAACCTTAAATTAAAAGTCATATTAAAAAATAAACTAATAGACAAAAAACCTCCAAGCCCACTGTGCAACACTTGAAACTCCAAATGTATATATAAATTTTTAATACTTCATTTAAACCCACATCCTTCTTCATACCAGTGGACATATTTCCTATTTGTCAGTCTGTGTATACGTATGTGTATGGAAATGTAGATATACTTTCAGATTTTACAACATCCTGTTATCCTTTAAGTCTATTATCTGAACACGTATTTAACACTTCTACAATTCTTCTCCAAGCCGTGTTCAAAAGGTTTAGAAAACCTCTTGGCCTTCTAGAATGCCTCTTAAATATTTCTTCAGAATCACTAAAAACCTGGAGACTTCTCCATTAAACCCTGAAGTAGTTTTCTACACCTATAAAAGAAGGATAGAAGAAGTTACCGAATGAATAGGTATTTTAGAGGTATCAAAAACCGAATTTTGCTCTTTGGGAAGCAAGAATTTATTTTGGGCAATTTTTCCTGGGTCTCATATTTTAATGTAAAGAAAGCTTTGTGTTTTTCAAAACATTAAGTAAATAATTGTAGCTTCCTGCTCGCATCATTAAAAAAGATAAAAGTTAAAAATTTCTTTATGAAAACATAATATTTCACGGAAATCCCGAAACAAAGTTACCAAAAATATCTCTTCCTAAAGAAAGCCCCCAGGAAGTTCGTGATTTTCTAATTAAAATTTATTGCCGCATAATTTAAGAAAATAAATAATTATCCGCTGGGTTAATCTCGGAATAAATTTCGGGTCTTGGATGATGATTTTTTCCTATTTCGTCCCAGGAAGGCGAGAAAACGGTTCGTTCGCAAAATAGAAAAAAAGAAATTATGTTAATTACGCAATTAACCCTGATTCTCATTTACATTTTCATTTTCATTCATTCATTCCTTGGCAATTCAACTCAACTCAACTAGTTAGTTAACTTAAACGTAAATGAATGTAGAGTAGAATTTCAGACTTACCATTTCGATTCTCACTGTCCGCCGGTTTCATTTGGATGGGATGATGCATCTGAAAGACAAAAACGAACAATGAAATTTACTCTTCAAGTAACAAGAATTATGCATTAAGTATAAAAGGGAGTCAATTGTTTGTCAAACCCTTATCAAAGTATGTCAGTTCCTGTAATATGTTCGAAATTGTGGTCCTTGAAAGTGAGGAGGAATTGAATGAAACGAAAATCATTTCAAAGACGACATTTCTCCGGAAAGGACACATCAGAATCACATGGCATGTTTTTTAGTTTGAAGGAATCAAAGTTGACTGTCGTCGGTGTGTGAGGGGAAAGGACGAAAGGGGAGGTTCTGGGAATGAGAACGTGAACGGGAAGGATATCGTTGTTTTGTTGGTTCAGAGTAAGCGGAGCACGAGCACATGTGTCAGTTATTGTTGAAAGGATAACCACCAACGTACTACAAGTGACTAACTGACATACATTTTGTTCAGGCTAAAGCAACGGCAACATTTTATTGAATTTTAGAAAATTGAATTGTGGCGGTGAGCTTCTGGGAACGATGTTTCACTTTAACTGAGGGAGATTTCTCGATTACAAAGGGAATTTTGTTTCTGGTGTGTTTTTTGTTTGTAATTTGTGAAAAAAGGATTTTTGTGTGACTACCATGGGTGACATATTTTTGAAAGTGAAGTTTTTGCGCCAAAACACAAAAACAAAAGTCTTTAAATTCTGATAATTATTTACAATTTTTTTAAAATATCCATCAAAAAAAGATTTAATTTACACTTAATTATAATTTCTCTTAATGTATATTTTTGCTATGTTTGAATGGAAGCATTTATTCTTAATTTCGCATGGCAATTTTTTGTTTAATGCCGAGATTTGAACCTAAAGTAATACAACACGCTAACAATATACCATATGAAATCATATGCACTCAAAGTCTGAATTTGCAAAAAAATTAAAAAAAACACAAACATTTAATAAATTATACACTAAAAAATTAAGTATAAATAATTTCGCACTGACGATATATTCGAAAACTTAACAAATTATCACTCCATGGAATAAAACTTGACAATGCTAAATAAATAGGATAAGCGTAAAAACTTCAGATTTCATGAAACAAAATTACATTTAAAAACATTAAGTTTAATTTTGCATTTTTTAGAGTTTTTTTTTAAATTAATTTTTTGTGTATAATTTTTTCGAGAACTTATAGAGAATTATTAATTTCAGATTTTTACAGTATTGTCATCTGGAAATTAATCTTCGAACTAAATTAAAAAGAGTCCATAAAATAGAACAAATTTCCATTTTTGTCAACTTCAAAAATAAAACGAAGTTTTGCTTTAATTAGTCAAGAAGTCTTCAAAAAAAGCTTTTTGTTTTATTTTTAGAAATTAGAAAAAAGTGCTCGGTATTTTGTCAAAATTAAATTTAATTTCTTCGAGATAAATTTCTAATATATTTTTTTTGTTTTATTTTTAGTTTTAAAATAAAAAATAAATATATATTTAAGAAATAAAAACAAAATTTATTCAATTAATATTTATTAAAATCAAAATGTTTAATATTTTTAAATATACAAATATTAACAACCTTTTGAAATATAAATTGTATGGTTTTTTTTTTTAATTTAATTATTGAATGTAAGACTTTTAAATTATTGTTTCATTTACATTTCATATCATAATTTATTCCTTATTATAATTTATATATTTTTTGTTATTTAATGTTTTTGAAATTATTAAAGTATTTTATTCTTTTGATATTGCGCTTTTTAGTGAACTAATTAATTTTCATAATGTATCGATAAGTTATCTATCTTCAAAAAATATAACGTTATTTATTTCGTTACGTTATACCAATTTTTCAAAAGTAACCGAATTTTCAAATTTGATTCATTATGTTATAACTATAATTTTCTAATAAATTTATAGTATTTTTGATATTAATTCAAAATATAAAAAAATTATATCTTTGAACTTCTGAAGTATTTTCGAGAATATTTTTAAAGTTATTTTTATACAAAATTCTTCTATCGTAAGTTTTAAATAATGTTAATTCTTTCTTAATTTAAATATTAAAAAAAAATTAAATTTTTATAATGGTTTTGGCAAATTAAAAAATGTTTTTAAAAATATAGAGTCCAACAAATGTTCAAAAATAAAAAAAGATTATCAAAAATTAAAAAAACATTTTTCTTAATTTTGGTTTATATTAATTACTATACTAATGTAATCTTAAATATAGGAATTGAAAATAAAAATTGTTGTGTTTTGTTTTGAATAAATAATATATTTAAAAAAATAATTCTTTCTTAAATTTAATGTGTCTTCTTTTCAAAATTAAACATGTATAATAACTATATTTTTCACAAAGATGGATTTTTTAATTTAATATTTTTGAACTTCTAAAGTAATTTGCAGAATATTTTTAATGTTTTTTTTTTCTATCGTAAATTTTAAACAATGTTCTTTTTCCTTTTTTTAAACACTTTTTAATTTATATATAAAACAAAATGTTATCTTATAAACTGCGTTTTTAATTTAATTATATTTATTCTTATCCATATTTTGAAACATATTTTAATATATCAAAGACACAAAGTATATAAAAATATTGTTTTAAATATTATATATTGACAAAATTTTAAATAAAGTTCGCATTAATTTAATATTAAATACTTTTCCATTTTAAAATTGGATATTAAAACACAAAAATACAACAAATATTAACGATAACTAAAAATTTCCTTTCTAAAATAGGATAATACAATTTTTTTTTTAATTGCATAAACTTTCAAATGGATTTTGTAAATTTTCCATTTTGTTTTTAAATATTGAAAGTTTTTGTTAATTTTTAAATTCGTAAAATCTGCATTATTTTTTGTGAGTTAAAAAAAAATAAAGAAAGTTCTTAATTTGATTTGAAAAGAAAATTAATAAAAAAAAAAAAATAAAATCTAAGAAATGTTAATAGATTAAAGAAATACATCAAAAATTATAAAATATTTTTTTAAATATTTATACTAATGAAAATATAAAATATTAATATTTTAAAAATAAATAAAGATAACTCATTTATAATCTTAAATATTGGAATTTAAGTTTTTGTGAATTTTTAATAAAAAACCTCTGAGGATGGTTTTGGAAAATTAAATACGTAAAATTTACATTATTTTTTGCGAGTTTTAAAAAATCAAGAAAATTCTTAATTTTATTTAAAACAAAAAAAAATATTTTCAAAAAAATAAAATCTAAGAAATGTTAATAAACTTAAAAAATATATCAAAAATTAAAAGACTTTTTTTTATGATCTTGAATATTGGAATTGAAAATATAATTTTTTTTGTTTTTTTTTAATTTAACAAAAAAAAAATGCTTCACGCATTGATAATTTTCAAAGATATGGAATTCAAAAAAAATAAAAAATAAATATATATTTAAAAAATGCAAACAAATGCATTCAATTAATTTTATCATAATCAAAATGTTTAATATTTTGAAATATTCAAATATTAACCACATTTTTAAATATAAATTGTATTGTTTTTTTTTTTTAATGAAATAAATTTTTGTTCCAGTGAACTTATTGTTGAATATTGTTATATAATTTTTGACGATTGGAATGGAATTCTTTTGTAATTTTTTATGTATGTAATTTTTTTTTTTTTTTTTATTTGTATTATTAATTTAATGTAAGCTTTTTGTTGTTTTGTGAAGTAGATGGATTATTTGTATTTTTTTTTTTTTAATGTTGGTTATTTCTTTCTTTTTGTGTTTAATTCTTGACGGTATTTATTGCTTTGATGAAAGAAGTTTAATTCTAGAGTTTTTTTTTTATTTAGTTTTTATTTTATATTTTTAGTTTGCTGAAGCTATGATGGATTTAGTCTGTAAACTTGAAGTTATAAAATTAAGCTTATTGTTTGGTAAAAATTGTTAAAACTCAGTCTATTAAAAATCGACTTCACACAATCCTTTTCAAAAATCTATACCCATATGGTGAAAAACGATTTTTTTTCTAGAATCTTGTAACCTATTCTAGTCAATTAACCGATTCCATTTAAATTTTCAGACTCTTCTCAAAATTCCCCGTCCAAATTCCCCGTTCTATATAAGCTCTTTAAAATTAAATTATTAAAAATAAAAAGGCTACAAATTTCTGAGCTTTATCTTAGAACGAACATTTTCAAAAACCTAAAAAGTTATAATCCTTGGAGAAAATTTTTATTTGGAACTTTCACTCAAAAAAACGTATAGATTTTTTTATGAAATAAATTTAAAAGAACTGCAATTTTGGAATTGAACAAAAAAATATTGATCACATAAAAATACCAAAAAGCAAAAAATCGCACAGTAATATTTAAAATGTAAACTTTTAATTGTAATTTAATTGTAATCATTATTGATAATGACATTAATGATTTTTTTTGTGTTAAAGTAATTATTAAAAAATATTTACATTCTTAAAAAAAAAGCAACTGGATTAAATCTTTTTATTTAAAAAAAAAAATAAAAAATTGTAAAACACTTAATTAGAAAATAAATAATAAAAATATATGCAAAATGAACGCCTACTTTGTCTAATAATCAATCTTAAATCTTTCTGCCAAGAAAACTTTCTTAGAAGCTATTTTTATTATTTTTTAACATTTTATGAATTTTTTTAAAGTAAAAGTTAAATAATAGGAAATTTGTATTTCTATACAAATTCAAAAAATTACTATACCGTTATCTTGGCTTAAGAAACATTATTTATTTCTGGGATTTTCAAATTATGTATTGGGTATTTTTTTTTTACATTTAATTTGTTAGGTTTTTGTGTGAGTTTCGTTCAATTTTTATTTCCTAAATTCAGAATCGTTCATAAAATTGTAATTTAGAAATTTCAAAATCCAAATATAATTAGTATTCCTATGATCCCATCAATTCTTTAAGACAAAAATAAAATATCATCAAATTGACATTTCCTCTTCTTTAACAATCCCACAAGAAAGCAAAATCCATATCCTTCCCAAAGTCTAATTGCATCTTGACAGCCGTCTGATGAAGGCAAATTTCAATCTAAATGTTCAATCCCATTTTTGCTGAAATTCCATTTTTGATATGATTTTTTTGCGGATATCTCACGTAGAACAGAACAGGGATAGATGTGTAATTTAATGGTATATTTTATAAAAGCGTGAATACCTTTTTTTTTGTTTGGAAAAATATAATGTTTCCCTGATGTAGTAAGTGTACAAAAACGCCATCAAATACCACATATCCCACGTATCCGCAAAAATAAAAGTCAACGTCAAAAGGTTTACTGAAAAATTGATATGAGCGAAAGGGGGTTCTACAGAAACTCCAACCCAACATACAAACCAACATAGTATGGTTGTTTACGATGGGTAAATTTGTAGTGAAAAGGAGCTTAAGTTTTTTTGAATATTATTTTTTTACTTTACTTTGATGGTTTTCACTTTGAAACAAGTTCAAGGGGAGGATTTTGACTCTGGTTTTATTTTACTGGTGATCTGGGTAGTTAATGAAAGGTGTTCTAGTTCAAAGCTTCCAGAGTGAAGCGAAAACATGTACAATTCTATAAACAAGCGAGCGAAACCAGCCAAAAAGAGTTAGATTTCAATAAGCAAAGACCATAAATGTCCACAAAATATTAAGAGAAAGTAATAACCAAAAAAATACATACCCCATTCAATGTCTTGACGTTGTGCAATGCGTCTTGAGCTTTTAAGGCAGCCTTTCTGGTGAAGAATGTGACAAAACAGCAACCTGTAATTCAAAAAGAAATAAAAAGTTTTTATTAATGTGAATAAATCAAACGGAAAGATTGAATCCCCCATAAAAATTCAAATTTCTCAGATAGATGTTTCCGTTTCTTTGGGTTTGAATAAGGATGGTGGCCAGAATGGAATGGTACGAAACCCAACTGGACGACTTAATTTATATAAATGTCGGTCATTAAAAATATTTCCCCAAGATTTATGAATTCCAATAAAAAAGTAAGTGGAGAGAAAAAGGAACCAACTGAAATCCTTCTGAATCCTTTACATTTTCCTTTCTGTCTGCTAACTCTTCTCCCTTGAGTTAAGCCACTTTGTAACTTTGAATCGCGATGCCATTGAAAGGATTTTGTAACTATAATATAGAAAGATGGATAGATCTTAACGATAGATATGAAACTGAGAAAAAAAGGTTCAAATGGAACTAATCGAACTCAAATAAATCAAAATCTTTAATACCGTTAGATTATTTGTCGTCCTTAAAGCCGATTGAAAGGATATCTTCGAATGAACCAAGAACATAAACTTTTTATATTTGTTCTATTTTTCTTCGTTATTGGGATTGGAAGTGGAATGAGTGATATATTGTTACATTTTCTCTTCTATTGGTTTTAGTTACTTTTTTTTGTTCTGGTTTTAATAATGCAGGGATGGGGTTTTGAACTTTGAGAGGTTTTTAGTACATATTTTTTATTCTTGATTGATTTTGTTTCAATAATAAAACTATCTTGAACTTAAACTCTTCAATTCATGATTAGCTAAAATTCACAGGCAGTGTCTGGTTTCAAACCTGACAATCTCCAGCAATATCAGGAGCCAGATACTCTAGAAACTTGACTATACAAAACCTCAATTCTCAATTTCGAAAAAAAAAATCAAATTCCAAAACCACTCATCCAAAATTAATCCCTAAAATTAAATTAATTATTGTTAAACAATAATATTGATAAGCACTCCAATTATCACAATGGAAGGAAGTCAAACACAAGAAACAGCTACTTTTGATAGCCTAATACAACAACTTAATCCACTTAGTATGCTCTAGAACACATTCGTAGTTATTATATACTTTTGGGGTTGGGTGTCTCTGTCTACATAATCCCATCTAATGCGTATCGATTCGAAATCCCCATTCAATTTACTTAAAACCCGCTCCTGCCATAACATAAACACTGCAATATACCTTTCCCTGAAAGACAAATATATTTTTCCCCGCAAAAAGGACACTAAAAAGGAACTCCATATAAATCAGGGATAAAAACAGTTTTTTATATAAAAAGTTACGATAAAGGAACAATTCCAGAGAGCACAGAAAGAAATTGGACTGGGGTTTCTTTACAGTGAAAGGAATTTGTGGTATACTATTTCTATGGTTGTTTTATGTTTGGGATTTAGAAGTTACAATAGAATTTAAATAGAGCTTAGAAATTTGAACTTAAGGCATTTTTAAACTAACTGAAATTTAAATATGTATGTAAAATTCATAATGTCTTCTCATGATGCAAGTCATAGAAAGAGTGTTGTACCAAATAAACAATTTCTTTTCTTTAATACTTCTTAAAGAAGTCTTCTCGAAGAAAACAGAAGTCTAGAAGAAATCTTATTTCTTTGAAAAGCTATTTTAAGAAGTTTTAATAATTACTTTGGTAATAATACAAAGTAGTTAAGTAATACAAGAACCTAATTTAAATTAATTGTTAATGTAATCTTATGAACTTCTTCATGAGTTTCTTTGAACATTAGTGAATGAATTTGTTGGGAAGTTTTTAAGCCAAAAAAAGTCTATCGAGAAATATAAAACAAAAATCAAATACACAAACCAAGAAAAAAAAGTCAAAGGCGCTATTTTTTACTCATATTAAAAAAAGGTCAATAAAAGTATATGTTAAGGCGACTAAGAACAAAAGCTAATACAAAAACCCAATTCAAATTAATTGTTAATTTAATCTTATTACTTTTTTTGCAAGTTCTTCGGACATCAGTGAATGAAGGTTTATAAATTAAGATATATCCAGCAGAAAAAAATATCGTAAAATATAAATTACCCAGTACTAGAACCTTATCTCGAACAAAAACCCTGGAAGTACATATTTCCCACTCTTAACAAAAACTAAGTAACAAAAAACTATCAGCTAATACAAGAACCCAACTTAAATTATTGATCAAAGTAAATCCCATGATTTTTTTAAGAATATTCAGCATATTTCAGATGGATGTTCCTTTATGTATTTACTATACTTTGATAGTCTTCTTGACTGCATCAGAAGACTCAGACGCACTTTTAAGGACATCCAACATTATATAGCTGGATGTCCTTTATGAATTAAGTACACTCAGATATCCTTCTTAATAAACAAAGAATACTGATTGAATTCATTTAAATATGAGGTTTTTGTTTTACCCAGTAAACAATTTACTTTCTTTAAGAGTTCTTAGAGAAGTCTTTTCGAAGAACACAGAAGTCTAGAAGAAGTCTTATTTCTTTGAAAAGCTACTCTGAAAAAAATAAGTAGTAAGATTTACTACTTTTTGTAGTCAAAAACCAACCTACACTTAAAATAGTAATTTTTGTAGGGAGAATAGTAAACATGTAGTAAATTTTACTAATTAGTCTGTAGTACAAAAATTTACAATATGTAGGACGCAATTGTCAATATGTGTATTGTACACATTCAAGAGAAGCATAAATTCTTTGGACTAAGGAAAAAAGAAAGTCTTACATTACTTTTTGGTAAATTAACGAAACGACACTATTTGAAAATTTAAAATCAAGATAAAAATAAAGTCTGTCGAGGTTTGTTCAGTTTACTGTGATTTTTAGCCAATCAAAATTAAGGAGTTTTTAATGACCAATAGAAAAGGTATTTTTTAAATTTTTTCTCTTCATTTAAAATTTTGTTCTCTTTCTTTTTTCTCGCGAGTGATTTAAGCCTTGTCTATGGAAACTTTCAACAGAAAAGAAGAAGAATCATTCAGAATACGATTCTTTTTTAAGTCCGGTTTCTAGTTTCGAGGAAGACGGTCGATTTTGTTATAAGTTCGTGATTCGCAAAGTTGTACAATTCGGATTTATTTGTACAATATTTCACAATCGTATAAGTGAAGGAAAGTCTTGGATATGAGAGATATCAGAGAAATTCCACAACGGATATACTCGAATTGAAACAAAAAAATCGAGATTGTAAGATCTTGGAAAGAAGAATCATTCAGAATATAATTTCTGTTTGGATCAAGCACCATCTGTGGTCTTCAACATTAATTTTTAGATTTGCATAGACAAGAACAATACTTAAAATTCGAAGGGTTGAACACTCTTTCGAGATTTGAAGACAGTTTTTTAAAATTAGGAATAAACCTGCATTCCTGGATTCTTAATAAAGATGATTAAATTCTTGGATTAATGTTAGTTTTCCAAGGTATTCCGGTGAATTTCTTGTATTAGCAATCCTCTCAACCGAGCCAATATAAATAATCTATACCATTAACTCTTCCCTTATAAATCTTAGACGGCTGACATTTAATATCTTCTTCTTTGAAAAACGCTCTTCACACATTGTATTAGTTCTTCTTTCTTTCTTATCATACCAGTTCGTTGAAAGAACTCTTTGATTTAGTTTCTTGAAGAATACTTTTGGAATCTTCAAGAATTTACTTTTATTACTAAATTCATAGAATATGGATTCCAGTGTCCAGCCCCTAGTTAGGATTTATGAATACATTTTAAACATATATTACATGTGTCTTTGATAAACGTAGTAAGAGGCAGTTTTAGTAATACTAATAATTCCGCTCAGAGAAGAAATTATGGTGGTACATCCATAATAAACACCTGTCGTGATAATCTTAATCAAA
>JXPG01039060.1:0-15570 GCA_001015175.1 Megaselia abdita | reverse complement strand
TCTGCAAAACTAGCTCTGGGTGTATATATATATATATTTTTTTTATAAAAAAATAATAAATTTTTAAATTAAAGAAAATGTTCATTTAATTTGTAAAGTAAAAATAAGTATTTACCAAAATATTATCCAAAAATAGTTAAAAAAAATATAATTTTTAAAAATACAAAAAATGTTTTAAACATTTAAATATTTATATAATCAATATTAATANTTTTTTTATAAAAAAATAATAAATTTTTAAATTAAAGAAAATGTTCATTTAATTTGTAAAGTAAAAATAAGTATTTACCAAAATATTATCCAAAAATAGTTAAAAAAAATATAATTTTTAAAAATACAAAAAATGTTTTAAACATTTAAATATTTATATAATCAATATTAATATTAAAAAACATTGAATTGAAACAAAATTCCAAATGAAATATTATAACTGAACTGAATTTAAAAGACAAACTTTTCCTATAGAAAATCTTTCAATTAAATTAAGAAGTGTTCATTAAAAAAACAAATATTTTTTATTTTTTTTATATATATATATAAAGGTATTAAATGGTAGTTGAATAGGTAATATGAACACCGTTAGAAGCTAGGTTTCTTTTTATAACGTTACGTGAAGGCTTACGTTAAGTTTTTAGAGAGTTAATGAAAGGCATAATTGTTTAAAAAGGAAGACGAATGGTAGCTTTGTAACGCTTAGTTTTTATGATATGTTTAAAAGTATTTTTGGGTAGGATCATGAAACTAAGGAAAGAGGTATATGACAGTCTACTCTTTGTAACGTAACGTGAATGCTTACGTAACATTTTTGGTATCCCTTTTTAATGTTCTGAGCAAAACATACAACTTCTAAACTTCTTTAAACTGACTTTTTAAAAAACTTTTCTATTAGAAAGTCTTTTAATTGATGCAATTAAAAACATTTCTTAATAAAATTTCAATTTTATTTTTCATTTTTATGAAATGCAAAGGTTTACCATTTTTCTTCTAGAAAATATTTTTATTTATTCAATCAAGAAGTTTTCTTTAAAAGAGAAACTCTTTGTGGTCTTTTGAGTGAGAAATTTAACTTTTTTAAATTGACTTTTTAACAAAACTTCCCTTTTGAAGTTCTCGATTTAAAGAACGCTGAATACGAACATTTTATTTCTTTAAATTGATTTTTTAACAAAACCTTTTATTGGGAAAGTCTTAATTGATGCAATTAACAAATTTTAATAACAAAACGTTAATTGTTTAGCGATTTCTTCGCCTTTCAGTTAGTTGAAGCTCACGACACTTTGTAGACGTAAGGCACAATAAAACTAAAGTTGTAGCCCTTTACAACTTCATGAAAAATATGTAATGAAAAAAAAACAAAGTAAAAACACTTTGTTTTAAAGAAAACTTTTGAAATCCATAAATAAAATATTACTTTTATCTCAGAGCTTTTTTATAATCATAATGTACCTGTTTAACCTCTTTAATATTATGTAGTTACAATCTCAAAAATAAAACCTGACACATCTTTCCTAATACATGCCCTCTTCTTCATTCACAAAAGATATGTAAATTTTGAAAAGGAAACATTTTATTAAAATGGAATTCATTCTTTCCGTTCAACCAACCACTTTTCGTCTTTTCCTTAGAAGTAATTCCATATATTAATTTTCAAAAAGTAACGTATATTTCACTTAAACTTGTCTTTTATATGATTAAAACGTGACTCATGTCAATCTAAGGAATTTATTTTCGAGGAAGTAAGTATTTTGATGACGACACATTTTTCCTAGGTAGGGTTGATTTTATCGATATCTACGATATTGAGAAATGTTTACTGAAATTTAGAGGTTGATTAAAGGTTATAATACTACTTTTATTTCTCAATGTAACAAAAATATGTCGAAAATAATGTTATAAATTTAAAAAAAAATAACCACCCTTCAGTTAAAATGTTGTAAAGATAAAAATATTAAAAATAAATATAAGAATTTTTTTTTAAACAATTTATATCCTTTCGATGCAGTGTGTTTTTGAGAAAACACGCAACGAAGGATGCATAAAGGGTAAAGAAGAGAAAAGCTCATTAACATTTTCTTTGATTTTAATTTATTGTACGGATGAGGAATTTCAAAAGGAGGATAGATATTTTCGCGTAGTTTACGTAAAATAAGTATTTGACGTAAATTTAATGATTTGTGTTCAATACAATTTAAATATGCTATTGAGTGTGGAAAACCAGACATTTTTGTGGAAACCATTGAATTTCGATGGTTTGGTTTTGATTTTAAAATGAGTTTGAAGTGCATATTCGTGGAAATACCGATACACCTTTGTCTGCATTGAAAAGATGGTCCGATACTTTCAATTTCCATAAGCAAAAAAGTAAATAAAAACTCTCTCAAAAATGCACATAAAATTATAAATCAGTTTGATATGTATTGTGTCTTCAATAAAAACTATCAATCAAAACATTAATTTTATATTTTAACCCAAAAAAAACTCTTTAGATACATTTTAAATGATCGAGTCTGGAGAACAAACAAAAGATACTTTTCGGCAATTTATGTCATTGAATTATGTATTTGAAAACGATTAGATACAAACATTAATTGAAATATAAAATACAAGTAAATTTTTTATTTGAATTACCGGAGGGCTAATGGCAAGCTGGTAATACCTGGATAGCTAGAACTACCTATAACTTTCCTCATGGATAAAAACGTCGACATTCTACCTCCCCGAATGTGTGACTGTTTACCTCTGGATGGTAGTTCTGCATCCGCGGAGTTATTATATGAAGAATGAGATTACCAGGAACAACATGAACACCGTGATACGAACGGTGATTCACTACGGAAGGGCTGAAAACACGACCCCAACCTGGAACCTGGAACGTCAGAACACTTCAGAAGGCAGTCAAATTTACGTAGCTTAAACTCGTTATCAAGAACTACGATATGAAGATAACAGCACTCCAAGAATTAAGATAGGAAGGAAATGACGTCATTATAGAGATACATATATATCCAGCGACGATCCCTAAGTTGAATCCGCTTGACTTATAATCTTTGCCCAGGCTAATTGGTCCTTCGATGTTGATTGTCAACCTCTTACACCTAGTTTCTTAGTTTCTCTTAATGTGAATTTGGAATAATGTTTGCCATTATTATTCTTCTTTTGATCTCGCTAGTGATGTCGTTGTCTGGTGTTATTTCGGAACCCAAATAAGTGAACTTTTTAACCCCTTCTAAATAGAACTGCCCCATTTTGACGGTTGCTTGGTCTTTTCTTGGTTCACTTGAAGTCCAATGGAGCTGGTATCACTTTGTATCACCAACAATTGTCTTTCCACATCGTCCGTTGTTCTCTCAATGAGGTAAAGATCATCGTCATAACCGAGGACCTGGTTAGATTTGTTGAAAATCACGTTGCTTGTGTAGATGTTTGCTACGTTCATAATAATGACATCGAGAATGATATTGAAAATGGTACAAGAGAGTCCATCGAGGTGTCGCAAACCTCGTTTCGTGTAGAACATATTAGTGGTTTTGCCAGCAGCTCTTACACAACTCCATGTATTGCTCAGCGTCATTCGACATAGCTTTTCGGGAATGTGAGATCTGTTCAATGCTGAAAACAACTGGTTTCTGTCTAAAGTGTCGTACGCATGTTTGAAATCGACGAAAAGATGGTGATAGTCTACTTAAAACTCCCATGCTTTCTCGATTATCTGTCTCAAAGTGAAGATATTTACCAGGCATAAAACCATATTGGTAAGGACCAATGATACATGTTAAATTTGATTTCATCCTTTCTGCGATTATTGATGAAACTATCTTGTATGATATGTTGAGTAGACTTATACCTCTGTAATTTGTTGTGTTATAGTTTCCTTCTCTCCATTGACAAGTTCTGAAAAATACTCTTCCCATCTATTAACAACTTTTTCCTTGTTTGTCAGCATCTTACCTTCTTTGTCTTTACCTATCACCTAGTAACTCTAATTTTTTTCTTCTCAAACTGTCGCTTTTTTAATCTTCTTAGCTTTGCAGTACACTTCCATGCCTCACTGAAAGCTAAGATGTTGTTTAGTTCTTTTCGAGCAACACTTTGTTCGTATTCATCGTCATGCCATCCTTTTGTGGTTTTTGGGGACCGAGGACGCTTTTAGCAACTTCTTTCAGTCCTTTGGAGCACAAATCCCACTGGTCCTGTATGGTCGTTTGTTGAGGAAAGACTGCAAATCTAGCGGCCATCTATGTTGAGAACCGAATGCAAATGCTAGGGTTCTTCAGGGACTCGGTATTAAATTTCCTTTCCGAGTCGATTCTACCTTGGCTCTGACGAGATGGTGGTCAGAGTCGATGTTAGCTCCTCTTAAGGTCTTAACGTCCATTACGCAAGAAGCGTGTCGTTTGTCGCATAGTATGTGATCAATCTAGTTCATCATTTTGCCATCTGCAGATACCCACGTGTATTTGTGTATATCACGAAGACGGAAGAAAGTGCTGCTTACTGCAATGTTTTGGAAGCAGTAAAAGATTCCAGTCTCACTCCATTGTCATTGGTTACAGCATGGAGACTATGTTTACCAACTGTGCCTTGAAGGTCGTCCTCCTTTCCCAATTTGGTGTTGAAATCACCTAGTACTATTTTTACGTCATACGCTGGCAAAGAACCGTATGCTTTGTCCAGTTTTTCATAGAAGATGTCTTTCAAGTACATTTATGTTTTGTTCTATCCTCAACTTATCTATTTCAGCAAAACAGTAACATCAGCTTTGTAGCGTCATTAGATATAAGAAAAATCAGTTCCACCTCTTACAGTTAAGACAGATTCTTCGCGATAAAGTAGTGGTTTGAAATACAATAAACGAATGTATGTGCTATATCCGAATTCAAGGAGTGTTTAACGACTACAGTCTTTTCTGCGTACATGCCCCAACTGATGTTGAAAAAGATCCTAATGCAAAGCATGCTTTCTACGAGCATTTTGACATGGCTTTTGACAACTGTTCCAACTATTATAATATTAGAATATAATATTAGATACCCAAGTAACCTTATCGTGACAAGTACCAGTGAGGCACCCTCGTTGTCTTTTGGATTTTATCTCTGTGTGACAACATTTTGATATCCTACTTTGTGTAGGACGTTGTTTACATCATTTTACTGTGATAGTTGTGACTGTGATATCATATGATGTGAGTCACAAGAAAACTGTTGGTATTAAAAGAAAGAATGATGCATTTTCAATATCATTCTTTGAATGATATACTGAAAATATGTGAGATAATATTGTGACTTCATTTTTACTTTGAAGATTTATTCTTCAATTGTTAAGTTTTCAATTATTATTACTAAAATAAATAAAATATAGATGCATATGTGAGTGTTTTCTAATTAATCCAAATATTGTAATGTTATTGTTAAATATACACCTCTGAATATGTAAATGCTATTCTGTAGATTTGATTTTCTAGAATTTTTGGATGATGTACTTCTTCAAATATTACTATTTAAATGCATATAAAAATAGCTACATCTTTGGACTAGAATTTTTGGATGATGTACTTCTTCAAATATTACTATTTAAATGCATATAAAAATAGCTACATCTTTGGACTAGAATTTTTGGATGATGTACTTCTTCAAATATTACTATTTAAATGCATATAAAAATAGCTACATCTTTGGACTAGAATTTTTGGATGATGTACTTCTTCAAATATTACTATTTAAATGCATATAAAAATAGCTACATCTTTGGACTAGAATTTTTGGATGATGTACTTCTTCAAATATTACTATTTAAATGCATATAAAAATAGCTACATCTTTGGACTAGAATTTTTGGATGATGTACTTCTTCAAATATTACTATTTAAATGCATATAAAAATAGCTACATCTTTGGACTAGAATTTTTGGATGATGTACTTCTTCAAATATTACTATTTAAATGCATATAAAAATAGCTACATCTTTGGACTAGAATTTTTGGATGATGTACTTCTTCAAATATTACTATTTAAATGCATATAAAAATAGCTACATCTTTGGACTAGAATTTTTGGATGATGTACTTCTTCAAATATTACTATTTAAATGCATATAAAAATAGCTACATCTTTGGACTAGAATTTTTGGATGATGTACTTCTTCAAATATTACTATTTAAATGCATATAAAAATAGCTACATCTTTGGACTAGAATTTTTGGATGATGTACTTCTTCAAATATTACTATTTAAATGCATATAAAAATAGCTACATCTTTGGACTAGAATTTTTGGATGATGTACTTCTTCAAATATTACTATTTAAATGCATATAAAAATAGCTACATCTTTGGACGGGCTCCAATCACTTATTATTTATTGTGGAGCAACTATTTTCACTCACTACAATAAGAAGTGTCGTTTTGTTGTCACATTCGCAACTTGAAGCTATTTTTAAAAATCTATCATTTTGCGATGTAGCACGAATATCACAGAGGCTCTCTAATCACATAGTTCTATTTTTGGTATCACATCATGACGAAGTGTCACTTCGCTACTGGACAGAGATATATCTGCTATGCAATTTGTGATATATCATTATGTCGTTTTAGTTATAGAATATGTCGCTTGACTACTATGTGAATTTTTACACAGAACAATTTCTGGAATCTTGGAACATATTAACATTCCAGAAATCGATCACATAAACATTTTCTGACTCCTCTCAAAGTTCATCGGAAAATAAAGTAAGTAAAATCACCGTAGATTCAGAAAACTATTTTCACGTTATAAATCAATATGAAATCCTATAAATTATCCCAATTTTAAAAACTGTATGAAAATCCAACAAATTACCAGCATATGCTTTCATTTCGTTCAGTTCAGAAAATGATAACACTTAATAACCGGAAAACCCTTTTTCCATTATAATCATATTCCTCCAACTTCAACATCAATCTAATAGACTGGTGTAGCAAAGCTAGCTATCCAACACAATCCATTCAAAATAAAATGATGAATATCCATTAGATCATCTGCTACCAATTTATTCATCATTCTTTTATTTTTCGTTCTCATTCATCCATCCTACTATATGTATAGCATAGCTACTAAGCATATTAACCCATGCCACAAAAACGCTTCCCATTATCGATAAAAGCGAATATATAAACACATTCATCTCTTCTTCTTGATTTTCTTCTTATCCCTCCTAAGTAAAACGTATTTTCCATACAGTTTGGTTAAAAGGGTAAATATTGAGTGTGGTTTAGTGGTTCTGCTGCTGCTATTGCCTATGCTTTATTCTTTCATCGCAAATCCTTATTTATGAAAATTCCGCCTTCCTTCTCCATAAAAGTTCACGTTCAAATAACAAAACGAAATAATAATATTTCATTTGCACATAATAATTATTTACACTTAATTTAACAAAACTAATACAATTTCTTTGCATATATTTTATTGATTTTGTGGCTTTTGTTAGTTATAATCATAAGAATCATAAGATTCGCTTTTCTTACAGTTCGTTGAGCACTTGTAGAAAGAGCTATCCTATATCTCAAACAACTTGGGATTTTCTAGTTTTTGTATAAAAAAATGTCAAGGTTTAACAATAACTAGTCGATTTTGCAATATAACAATTAATTGTATACATACAGGGAACATTTTAGGTGGTTTAGGACTTTTAATATAGCTTGGCATATACGATCCGTACTCTATCAATGAATGATTTGAGTGATACGGTTGAAGTTAACCCTCTACAATATTTGTATCATCTGAGAATACGCAACAACTGCCAAATCCAACTCATGATGCATCAAACAACAGCTTGAAACAAAAAAGGAAATCTTCTACTACCAACTATAGATACTGCCATTGATGTGTGTCAAAAAACATGATGCGTCGTTGGTATTGAAGTAACGCTCCGGTTGGCCAGGAGCCTGCCAGGAGTTGGCCGAAGTGTGCGGAGCAGCAATCACTCAAATGTTTCAACATTGATTCACTAAAACCGAACAAAGGATATATGTGCAAACCGGTTGAAGAGTTCTGGAAACAGTGCTCTCTGCTTTGACAACAGCAGTGACTGAAGTTACGGGTCCAATCCAATCCAGCTTTGAAAACGAGATGAGAAAGGTAGAGCTTTTGAAAGGAAGATGTGACACTAGAAAGTTCTATTAGCATGTAAAACGTCTAAGGAAAGGTTACACACAACCATCAACCTTCTGCAACGATACATTATTTTAAATATCTTGGTAAATTATGATGATATTCTCGCTAGATAGAAGTTCTTGGCACAATTCCATGGAATTATCAATAATACGAAATACATACGCCCTTGCTTGCTGAGATTAAAACTGAAAACAAACAAGAGACCTGGGTCCGATGGAATTCCAGCTGAGCTCATAAAAAACACTTGGAGGTAACTTCTTAAATACCTGTATCAGCTTTTCAAGAAGATAATATAGTCAACTTTATTTTACCTATATACACAAAACAAGTCAAGATGGACTTTAGCAAATCTACCTATGACCAGATCTTCACACTACTACAGATAATTGATAAGACTCTTGAAATCTGATAAATTAGATAAATGTACATACGTCGAAGAAGAGAGACAGCCGAAAGAAGGATGCTGCTAAGGCCGCGAAAGCCACCAAGAAATCTTAGCATAAGGCAGCACCTGGAGAGATGAAAACTAAAACCAACATTAACCAACACAGAAAATGTGATGGTGGTAAAATACGGTCCCTTTGGATGATTCAATTGAGAGTAAAATTGATCTAGAGGAAATTCGTCAAAATTACGATTTGGGTGCGAGGAAGAGTTCACACATCACGAGCTAAAGGAAAACAGTCTTTCTTGGATCTACGTCAACATTGTTCGACTGTTCGGTGTTTGGTGACTGTCAATAATAAAATTTCAAAGCAAATATTGATATCAATGTCGATGTTGCTGCAAGATTAAGTCTTGTACGAAACAGTCTATGGAACGAAATTTATGTCACGCCTTGAACATTTTCATGAACCAAGATACACGCCTCGACCACCGGATCCTCGATTTTAGAACTTGCAAACTTTTCTGTGACATTTTCACCCAAAATGGAATTTCTGAAACTCACAAAGATCATTTCAGCTTTAAGCGAAGGCTAACGTGTCATCTCACTCAATCACCTCAACTCTTCAACCAAATGACAATCACAGCGGATTTCGATAAAATGTTCACAGACGGTGCTGCTTTCCGTCCTGAAGACTCCAGCAACCACCGGGATTGGACTGAATTCATATAGAATTCGTCTTTCAAATATCACCAACACGAAGTGTTTCATACCATCGCATCGAAGCGTGGGAAACCAATACATAGTAGAAGAGCCCTTAATGAAATGGACGATGATCTCTCAACGACAAATTGACTTTTCCATTTTAGTCATTCGTCCTTCACAATGCTTATAATATGAACAGAAATCATGTCAGGTGTCCCAGAATATTTGATAGAGCGGGCAAAGCTCTATCAATTTCGAGAAAATCGCAGAATAAATCGAAGCTTTCCAATATAGATGTCCTTATAATGTTTTTAGCGGTATCGGTTTGTAACGTGTCGTCATGTTGTGTTTAGGCTTGGATAATATTCGTAAAACGTTCCTCGTGATCCCAAAATACTTAATCCTTAAATTCAATTACAATTAATTTTTATTTATTTTTATCGTCATCTTTTTATTATTTTTGACAAACCATTCAAGCTTTTTTTTAAATAATTAAAAAAAATATAAAATGCTGCTCGTGTATCTAAGGAAGTAATACAAAAGGTTTTCGGCGAGGAGAAGCTTTAAACAAACGGCAAGCGGTACTGAAAACCTCCATGGAGACCCGGATGAAAACACTCTCTAAAACGATAACAGCAAGAGGCAAATATCCTTGGAGAGTACATCGGAAAGGCTCTCCGACAAAAAGAGTAAGCTAGAAGAACGTGCTCCTGACAATAAAGGTAGCACTAAAGATCCACCGGGACATTCGGTCAACAAAACAAAGCAGAAGCCAAGGAACAAACACTGAACAGAAGTCCAAAACTATAAACAAGGGCCAAGTCCCTGTGTCCAAGGTTAAGGATGGAACGGAGGTGGTTGTTCCTGACAAAGGTGCCACCAAGACTTCGTCATCCAAACAATTTGAATCCAAGCCTGCTGCCAAGCGTAAAACACCTGATGCCAAAACCAATAGTGACATCTCGCTGAAGATGGTTTTGGTGGACGATGACAAGGACAAATGCAAAGTAGATTCGAAGACAGCGGACTGAGGAGATAGGAATTTTAATGGGGGAAACTAGGAGGCTCAGAAATGTTGCTAAAAACTCACATCTTGATTAGAGAAATTATAATCTTGTGTGGGACAAATATGTGACATCGAAAAACCGACTTAAATTTCTCGTGGTACCAGATAATTTAGAGAATTCTCTCTATCCTTAAGTCATATACCAAGGAAGTGAAAGGAGATGGTCAATATAGTATTTATTCCCAAGGCCAAAGATTACATTCCAATAAGTCTCTCATCCTTTTTTCTCAAAACGGCAACTTGAAAGCAAAGGCAAAGATAAGCAGAAGTTGTCAACCTCACAACATACATATCAAAAGGGGAGATCTACAGAGACTGCACTGCACGAGGTGGTGAGTCAGATCGATAACTCTATGAACTCTTCTGCACATTGAGGGTGTTTTCAACAACATAATCACTAAGGCTATCCTAGACTCACTGGGACAGCAAAATGTAGATCAGTAACTAGTGAAGTGGATCTCTGGAATGCTTCCATCGAGGGTATAGTAAGTTCTAATATGGGGACCTACCGCATCTCCTCAAGGTGGGTCATATCACCACTTCTCTGGGTTCTGGTCGTAAATGATCTTCTGATTCAATTAAGGAAGAAGCACAAAGCCACAGTAGCTTACGCTGATGACGTACTATGCACAAAAAAAGGAAAATTTGTTAATACATTAACAGACCTGAGGAGCTCAGCATTGGAATCAATGCTGGGAAAACAGAGCTAGTGTTATTTTCAAACAAACGCAAATTAGTGGCCATCAATCAGTTAATAAAATGCGTGGTAGTTGATGGAATCCAAATTTAGTTTTCGAACAGAGCGAAATACCTAGGAATTATCCTGGATAAGAAGCTTACCTGGAAACTGAATTTGGAGGAACGAATAAGGAAAGCTCAAGTTGCATGGCACACGTGCAGGAGCTGTATAGGTAAAAGTTGGCGATTAATCCAAAGATCACTCGTTGGATGTATAATACCGTCGCGTCGTCAGACCAATACTGTCATACGGTTCATTGGTTTGGTGGCAGAGTTCTAAGAAAGCAACATTTCCAAGAAAGGGTATAGGTATCTCAGGTGCTACAAGGACAACCCCCACAGCAGCTTTAGAGCGCTATGAGACTGAATAACCTGGGGCACTTTACAAGCAACCAAATACGTCATAGGACCATCCTAGGGGACCTAAATGACCTCATAATTATGACACTATTTTTAGGTAACCTTCAATAAGTTATTCACCATTAGCATACCTAGGAGGGAAGAATGGGAAAGAGAATCAGTGATACGTCCAAACGATTTGGACGTATACACTGATGAACCTATCTGTGAAAATAACGAAGGAAGAATACGTTGCAACCATGAGCTATTTCAGGACACCAGATGCTGTAGGTATTGATAGGATTGATGTAGTTGGTTGGTGTAGGCACTCTCGCCTTCCACTCTGACGATTCTGAGTTCGATTTTCTTTCGTGTGAGTCGGATATACTCTCGTTAATATAGCAGACATCCCATCACTGACTCTATTCAGAGGAAAAGGGAAAACTAACAGCACTGATGTAGAAAAGCAGCTGGTAAACCTTGAATCATCTTTGGCTCGTTGTGTGATTTAGTTTTTTTAGATGCGATGGCTTGGACTTGAATACCGCATGCATGTTGAATCTCGAGATAGGCAAAGACTCCAGTAACTGGACTATTTAGAAGACGAGTTAATATCAAAGGTCAGAAACTGGATTCGTAGATTATGAAATGACTGAGAGATTTGTAGAACCATCATATGTATGTTTATTTTTTTTTTGCGGCTCTGGAAGTTGCTGGGATTATGCAGTTTCATCCAAACCTTGCATTCTCCATGTTTCCTTTCTATCCAGATCCTTATAACCGGAATAAGTTTGTAGGTCCATCTTCTTTAAAAGTGCTGTCCCTCAAAGCCTGCAATCTTTCCAAGGAAGTACTTCTTTCATCACCTTCGATGTTCTTCAAGGCTTATCTTTCTGGAACTATAGGGATAAATGTATTTCTCTGATATATCCTGGAAACCTCGTCATCTAAGATGACGATTGGTATCATACCTACTGATTCGTGAATCGAATCGTGATTATTGAACTAATCCTATATACTGATGATATCTTCCTCCTGGTTTCTTGTATTGGTCCTGCATATATGAAAGCTCAGCTTACTGCTCTTGAAGGTAGTATTTTGCTCTGAAATCTTCGTCCTCCGATGTTAGCAGCATCCGGGATAATGCTACAATTTCTCCCATGATGACTTCGAAGGTATCCAACTTCTTATCTTGTAGCTCCGGTCCGGTAGTTTGTTGGATGACTTTCTTCCATTAATTTCGAAAAATACAGCTTTTTTGCTAACTCTCTGCTGTATATTGAATTCGCCACATTTGTTTCGTGTCGAAGTGATGTCGACGATATTCTCTTCCGATTGTAGTCACGTTTCAAAGGTGATATTCAATGGAGCTAATATTTTAATTAACAACTGTCCTCTTATATTCGTCGCTCGACTTACCCATTCATTTGACCCTCCGTTGAAGTCTCCTCTTATCACAACATATTTCCTGCTTCGGACATCCTTTACAATGTAATCAAGTAGTGACTGGAATTTAGTTCAGTTTATTATCGCTCTATTTAACAAAGTAGTTCTCTAAAACTACGATTAATCAAAATAAAGTTAGTCTGTTACTGAGTAAAATCCTGGCACAAGGACGAAATGTTTTCAAATACTAAATATCGTTATTTGTTTGCTCAAATATTCTCAAAAGAAAAACCATTCTACCGACTGACGACTATTAACCATTATATACATTGCAAAAGCTGAATACAACAGACAGACGGACAGACCATTAAAGGACCTTTTGTGAAAAATGCTTTTATAAAACTAGTAATTAACATTTCCATAAGCTAAAGCTACTTTTAATTAATGATTCCATTATCAGTTCAATTTCAATAACAAAAAGCATAGCAGATTCACCAACTAGTTGGAATCCTATTTTAATAAAGAGTATCTTTGTGTTTGATTAGTTTCGTGTGGTTTTTATTCCTATACAATGTCTGCCTACTTTTAGAGGTTTTGCTTTGCTTAAATACAAAAAAAATCAAACAAGATCCTATTTACAGTTGGTAATTGAAGCAGCTATATAGGTTGGTTGTTATACTTGCTGAATTATAATTAACTTTTTGTTTTAATTTGATTATATTTTATTTACGTTGTTTTGTTTCCGAAGGAGTGAGTTGCAAATGAAAATCGTGAGCGGAATTACATAGTTTTTTGTTTATGAATATCTTCAAATTTGAATGTAAATATTTTTTTGGGATTTTTTTTATAATAATACAATTATGTACTAGCTTTGTCTGTCTGTAAACATAAAAATCTTAAACAAAAGTAATGCAAAAAACAATGTTCTTTTATTTGTAAAGCCTATTTCACACTAGGCTTCTTCATTCCAACATAAGCCCACTTATAACCATATTTCCAGATTGCCATGGCAGGAAAAATCATGAACATAATATTAGGAATTATAAACAATATGTTTATAATGATTCTGAAGAATGTGAACCTGGTTAAGTAAATTGACCAAATCATTTGGGTTACATAGAGTTTGTCATACCATCCCAGTTTGTTGTATTCAGAAAACTTCTCCTTCACTTGAACTCCTTTTTTGTAGTCACTTTCAAAAAACTGACAATTATCGCATCCGGCCAACCACTTGTTTATGAACAAACAGGAGTCATAGGTCCAGAATAAGTTCATAGGTCTCAATCCATCGATCATCGGTCTAACTAACACTGCATACTCATTATTATGAGCATTGTCTAGTTGTGGTTTAATAATGCGATCCATTACAAGTCGAAACCTTGGCTCACAGTCCTCCCAAGTTCCCGCACAAATGTTGAATTCATCTTTGATGCCAAGAAAGTGTCCGAATACTCTCCAAATGTGCATAGTAGAATCCAGAAATTCCTGATCGTCAACTTTCCTGATAAATCCATCTGTGCAAAACATTCCAATAAGGGCAAACTGTGTCAAAGCTAAGTCTTTTTGGTTAATAAAACCGGCGTTAAATCTCGCACATGTGCGATTTGCTCTTCTATGATAGTTTTGAACAATTTCAAAAGACTTCCATGCTTCGGAACCTGGTTTTAGCTCACCCGATATCCAAGTTGATTGATGGACTCCATTAGTGAGATACCGCTTATAAGCCATTTTCGGAGTACTAGATTGTTTAGTGCATTGAAAAATCTTGGAAATCGTATCAATCGAGAGGATGACTTGCAGTCCATACATAAACAATCCATAGAATACACCTGCGTATTTAAAGCCCAATTTCTGACCTCTACGATTGAAAGATAAGATATATTATTAACAAACAACTCAAAACTCACTTTTTATACAAAGCTTCATCGTACCAGGTTGGATAGTTTAGTTCTGTATCTACGATAATCTCTTTGGAGCCTTTGGTCATTAAGTTCTCGTAGAACTCCTCCGCTGATTTTTCTTTATCTAAAATTATGAAATTCAATAAGTTAGTGCGCTGGACAAATTAATTAAAATTCGGGCAATAGACACACTCACCCATGGCTGATTACTAAATAAAGTGTTTTGGTTTATTTTTCAGGCATAGCTTTTAATTCAAACAATTTTTATCTCTCAGAAAGCTTTTTTACGTATGAATGTTATTTCTACTAAAAAACAACTTTTTACCAGATGTGCGGAAGTGAATTTGAAAGTTTATAGTGAAACTTTAATCTAACTAATTGGTATTAATTGTTCATCAAATTAATGCGAATCTCCATTGTTAATGAAAGATTTTACAAATCTGCTCAACAAAATTGTTGATCTTTCGAACAATATTTTTTAAAATAAGATTTACCTTTAATAATTGATTCTATACTTTCTTTTATATGCAATATCGTTAATAGGGGAATATTGAGATGAATTTGAAATTATTCTGGAATGTGAACTGGTTAAAAGATTCTAGAAACGGTTCCGTTAAGAAAAACATTGTTATATGCAAAATGGGTTAAACGATCAGTTTGAAAGTATTTTCAGAATGGATTTTTGAAATGTATATGAGTTCCGCTGTGTCCGCATAAGCAATCCATTACCGTATCGATTATTAACAAAAAGAATTATGTTTATTCCTTAATTCTGTAAATTAAACTTTCTAAAGATAATAAAGTATATTGAAACTTTCGAAAAACAAATCAAACAAAATTTGTATAGATCTTTAAAACCCAACAATTATTCAAAAGAATAAAAACTAAAAATTAAAAAATAC
>JXPG01039012.1:0-12716 GCA_001015175.1 Megaselia abdita | reverse complement strand
ACAAGTCAAATTCAATTAAAGTTTTAAAAAATACGAAATGTAGTAAATATTACAAATAAATGCAATTAGTGAATAGCAAAAATATTAAATACACCCAAAGAAAAGTGTGAAAACTTCTTTACATTAAGTGCAAAATATTCACTTTTCAAATTGTAAAATTATTCACACTTAGTGATCTGTATTATACATTTAGTGTAAGTTGTTTGAAAAATATGAAAAAAATTAACACTTATTTGATTTTTTTGAAATTTTTAATTTTTTTTGTTTAAATGAAGATTTTTGAGAAAAATCTGAGTTTAAATCTAGATAAATGTTAAATTCAAAATCAAAACAGAAAATTAGAATTTTAAACTTTTTTCTTTTTAAGTTGAGTATATTTTCTATAAAACTGCGATTCAAAAGAGGTAGAGCAATAATTCAGAGTNAAATTTTTAATTTTTTTTGTTTAAATGAAGATTTTTGAGAAAAATCTGAGTTTAAATCTAGATAAATGTTAAATTCAAAATCAAAACAGAAAATTAGAATTTTAAACTTTTTTCTTTTTAAGTTGAGTATATTTTCTATAAAACTGCGATTCAAAAGAGGTAGAGCAATAATTCAGAGTCAATACAAATTTCTAATAGTTCTTCAGAATATTCTTAGCAAATTCATAAAACATTATAATGTGTATAGAGCCTTAGTATCTTGTAGAAAATTAATTTATTATAATAAGAATGNACTTTTTTCTTTTTAAGTTGAGTATATTTTCTATAAAACTGCGATTCAAAAGAGGTAGAGCAATAATTCAGAGTCAATACAAATTTCTAATAGTTCTTCAGAATATTCTTAGCAAATTCATAAAACATTATAATGTGTATAGAGCCTTAGTATCTTGTAGAAAATTAATTTATTATAATAAGAATGCAAATTTCTCATTTAAAACAAATTAAAATTATTTTTACGAACATTTTGTTGTTTTTTCCATTTTGTCATCTGATGTACTTTTTGATCTATTTTTGATGGGATATTTTTTCAGACGTCATAATGTTATCTCTTAAATATTTTAGTGTTATTTATTCAAAAGATTTAATTCTAAAAAAAAAATAGCTAAATAAAAAATATATTAAAATTATTATTATTATTTTAATTTCATAGAAACAATATTTTTAGTAAATTTCACCAAAGCATTTTTAACATCATCTAAAAAAATAAATAAATTTCAAAAAGAATCTCAAAAGGCAAAGTAAAAATATTGTTATTAAATGGGAATTTGTTATAATAAATTGATTTTATACTCAATTCCCATTATAATGTTTTGTGAATTTTTCAAGAACATTCCAGGGAATATAAAAAAAATTTACTATACTGTCAATTTTGATATAACATCAATGATATTCCAAATAATGATGAAATAGAACCAAATTAGAAACAAGAACCTTAATTTTTAAATAAATTAATTAAACAAAAAATAATCAATGTTTGTGTTTAGTCTAAATTTTTTTTTGCCCGGTTATTCTGAAAAGTTATTCCTAGTCTTTAACGCAATAGCTTTTGAGATACTTAATTTTGAAGAAAAACAAAATCTGAAATATTCCTAAATTATGATTAATTACAGTATATATTTTTTATAACATTTTTTTTAGTTATTTTTGTCATATGAAACGTAACTGAAATGTAAAAAGAAACGTAATCTAAACATTACATTTTTTGTTCGTTTTTATACAATTTTTTTTCTAGCAGCTCTCAACACTATCGAGGCTTCGCTTTACTCCGTTGATCATGATCTAACTATCTTTCTGAAAACTTAAGTATCCGCTCGCTTCGCTCAACTGTGTTGAAAAAAGACATTTCTTCAGAATGTTATTTGTTTGTTCTAGAACATACAAATTGATTGGTTTTTAGAATTTATATTTGTATTTCTTGGCGATCCTGGCTGGAGCCTAATACATTTTATACTTCTTATTTCCCAAGATTTCAGTTTTAAATATAAAAGTGATTTTAAATTGGTTCTTTAAGTTAGTTCTTTTTTAGAGTTTTTTTGAAAAAAAATACTCTTATGTACTAGCTTTGCCTGTCCGTCTGTCTGAGGGTCCGTCCGTCTGCCGTAAACCTTTCGCAACGTAAATTTGAAGGTGTAAACATTGTCCGATATTGACATGTGATACCTCATTTGAAATGTCTATCTGACTACTATAAACTGCAATTAACATAATTTTAAATTGTCAACACCAGATGGCGATAGCGCTTAAATTCTAGAAGCTTCCATTTTCAGTGTTTTTTAAAATTTTAGTTAAGCAAATCTTATCCGTTTGATAACGTATTTTAAAGGTACTGATGAGGCCTTTAAACTACAATCATTTAAAAGGTCTATCTGACTACTATAAACTGCAATTAACATAATTTTGAATCGTCAATATAAGATGGCGCTAGCGCTTAAATAATAGAACCTTCCATTTTAAGTTTTTTTTAATTTTAGTTAAGCAAATCTTATCCGATTTTAAAGTTTGATAACATGTTTTAAAGGTACTGATGAGACCCTTAAACTGCCATCATTACTTTTTGAAATTTCTGAGTTCAGTGGCGTACGGAAGCGAAAACAGTAAAATTTCCTATAAAAAATTTATTTAAAAATAAACCCCAATTTGTTAGAACTTTTCTTTCAATATGTTATCTTAAAAATTTAAGAATCTCTTAGACAGCTTCGCTGTACCATTAAATATTTCACTCTAAAATCCTGACAATACTCAAAACTACAAAAAACTAAATTCAAAAGATAAAAAAAAAACACAATTACCGCCTAAAAATACCAAAACTGTTCCCTCAAAATACACCCATTATAAAAAAGAAGCAAAAAACTGAACACCCTGTCCACTAACAACAAAAAGTAGTAAAAATGGCACATCACGTTCAATTCAATTCACAATTCAAGTGCACTCCGTAATACCATGATCCATGAAATAGAACAAAGACGAAAGTAAATTGGAAATGACAATGACAAGAATAAGAAAATCTTTGGAATTAAGAATTGTTTCCTTTTAGGACCCTCTTGTAGGTACTTGAATTCTGGTGTAAGACTCTTATGTACAATTAAGAGGATAACACTCTTTTGTGCAGAGGCCTAATCTTCAGACCTTTCAAGTGGTTTGGATGCCCTAAATATAAGAACTAAAATAGCAATCTCAAGTGTCTCTCTTTTTGTTTCTGTACTTACGTACATTCTATTGTTGGTCTAATACATTTTTCATTGTTAACCAAATAATAGTAAAGAAAACATTGTGTGTTTTTCTTTTCTCTTAAAATCTGATGGATACAGATGAATAGAGGTTATGCACGTCCTTGAACCATCACCCTAAAAATGTCTACGAACTTTAATCAGTAGCCTACCAGACAGACACCTTCGTGTAAGGAAACGATTTATCATTGACATACAGTCTCTCTCTAAAAACAATGTCTTGAGGAGTTTAGTAACCTCGGGTTCTTAAAATATTTCTAAGAAATAAGTCATTTCAAAGACAAAGTATTCAAAGAAATCACGCAAAAATATTTATAAGAAGAAAACAAAACGAATCACGAAAACCAGGGATTTCATAAAATCATAAATCAATTCACCAGATGACTATCATTACAGAATTAATACGATAATACAGATAATACACCCGACAACAGCATCATCATCCGGCTTACACATTATCAATCTTTTACGATCTCGAAAGATGAGTATCTAAATCGACAACAATAAAATTGAAGATTCAATTCAACTAATATCTACCTAATCGTTTGTCTAAGCCCTCAATACCTTTGGGTAGGTATAGGTTTCTTTAATACCTAAAAGACCATTAACCAGTGTGCTGGAGACCAATTAAGACGCACGCCATCCAACAAAGTTCCAAGTCTGTCCCGTCCCGTCCATCAGTCAGTCAGAGATTTATTTTCATTTTGCTGTTGCGGCTGACTGATGTGGTTGTTGTATGCTATATAGTACATACAGCTTGTTGTTTTTGTTTGTAGCAGTTGATTGATGATTTCAAAATAAAATTAAACAGACAAAGCAATAATTTCATTCATAATATCAGCGCTGACACGCTAGCTCAATAAATATTATACCCCCTACCGGTGAATTTGTCACAAAATTGTGTTTGGCATTATGCGGATACTCTCACTGATTACTGCTCTTTTTCATTTCATGTATAGTATGGTATAGTATACGAAGCAGACCTACCCGACCCTTGTCATTGAAAAATGTTGCTTGCCATTATCTCTGCATGACATGCGTTTTTCACAAACACCATGTTTACTTTTGTGTGAATTATATTTTATCTGTTAATCCTTAAAATACCAATAATTCCTTTAATCCTTCTGGATTTGTTGTTCACAATTTAGCGCCAAAAAAGGTTTTCATTTTCAGAGTTTTTTGTCTTTGAACAATATATTTGATATACTTTTTTTTGCTATGTTTAATTTTTTTTGTAACGATTTTTTTAAAGGATATAAATTTTAATTTTATAACTTAAGGCATAATGTAAGGTTTCTTGGGTTTAAATAAGTAGGAATTATTATTAGGAATGAAGGATTTATGAACGATTCAAAAATATTTATATTTATTTAATAGGTATTATAGTAAGTGAGGAACATCTGAAAACTTTTAGATACAAAAAATAATGTTTTTTTATAAAAAAAAAAATTACCCTTCAAATCTTATCTGGCAGTTTTTCACTGGTGACATACTCGATCTGAGGGGAAGTTTTTTGATGTAGATATATTCTCAAGTAGCTGTGGAGTGTGGAAAACCAAATATCAGTCACTTTTCATGAACATTTTAGAAAAGTTAATGAAAAATTGTTTTTTTTTCCTCATTTTGAGATTTAAATTGACATTTTTCTTCCTATCTTCGAAAAGTATCTATTGTTTAGTTTTATTGAATCGAAAGGAGTATCTGAAAACTTTTAGATACAAAAAATATTTTTTTTATTTTTTCTAAAGATAAATGACCCTTCAAATCTTATCTGGCAGTTCTTCACTGGTGAGATACTCGATCTGAGGGGAAGTTTTTCGATGGTTTAAGAAAATTTTAAGTTTTTTGAAGTAGATATTCTTTTTTTTCCCTCATTTTGAGATTTAAATTGACATTTTTCATAGAATTTTCTTCCTATCTTCGAAAAAGTATCTATTGTTTGGTTTTATTGAATCAGATGGAGTATCTGAAAACTTTTAGATACAAAAAATATTGTTTTTATTAAAAAAAAAAAAATTACCCTTCAAATCTTACCTGGCAGTTTTTCACTGGTGTGATACTCGATCTGAGGGGTCGTTTTTGGATGGATTTAGAAAATTTTAAGTTTTTTGATGTAGATCTATTCTTAAGTAGCTATCAAGTGTGGAAAACCAAACATCAGATACTTTTCATGAACATTTCCGAAGAGCTCATGAAAAATAGTAAATTAGTTTCCTCAGAACGAACGATTTTGAGATCTAAATTGACATTTTTCATCGACTTTTCTTCATATTTTCGAAAAAGTATCTATTGTTTGGTTTTATTGAATCAAAAGGATAAAAACTTTTAGATACACATTTTTTTTTAAAGAACAATTATTTTATTTGGCAGTTTTTTACTGGTGAGATACTCGATCTGAGGGGTCGTTTTTGGATGGTTTAAGAAAATTTAAAGTTTTTTTATGTAGATATATTCTTAAGTAGCTATCGAGTGTGGAAAACCAAATATTAGATACTTTTCATAAACATTTTCGAAGAGTTCATGAAAAAAAGTAAATTAGTTTTCTCAGAACGAACGATTTTTATTAAAGGAATTAATGATGGAAATATCAAACCTACCATAGCAATGTTGTCGGATAAACTGCCATTTATTTAAATTAAACAAATTTTTACATGCTTTTTTTACAATCCACCACATTTCAAAGTTTCATGATGTTTTACATACCATATACTTTATTTAGTCCACTTTTCTTTGAAAAGAATCCTTCGAGAAACATTAAATCATTCTCCCAGACAACCAATTCCTTCATTTAAGAAATCTTTAAAATATCTTTTAAAAGAAATCAGAGAAATAAAACATTCTTTTGGATGTCTGAAGTTTTATATTATAATAATTTTTCAATCTTCTTAAAGTGATCTAGAGAAGACTTTCAGAAAACAATAATATTTCTTTAATACCCATTAAGTAAACTTGTAGATGATTTAAGAAGTCTTAAAGAAGTTTGAATATAATTACTTAATTCGCGCTGAAGTTGTCTAAAAGAATTATGAATACCTTAAGATTTCTAAATTCTTTAAGAAACATTAAATCGTTCTCCCAGACGAATAATTCCTTCATTTAAGAAATCTTTAAAACATCTTTTAAAAGAAATCAGAGTTCTTAAAGAATTCTTCTTGAATATCTTTTAAGAAGTCTAAAAGATTTCTTGAATCATTCTTTTGAACGTTTGAAGTTATATATATTAGAATTATTTTTCGAGTGATCTAGAAAAAGGGTAAAGATAGATAAATAAGATATTTTTAAATTTGTTTTATATGACTTCCTAGTGCGAAATGAGAAAAATGTTAGAAGTAACACTGAGAAAGCTTTGAAATTTAGACGAGACAAATTTAAATTAAAAAATTGTTTCTTTGAAGAGTTACTTATTTTAATGTTGAACTATAACTACAAATATTTGAATTCTGAAAACAGAAAAAGGATTTTTTAAACTCCAGAGTTCAGAGTGAACTAAAAAAGATTTTTTTTTGTTTGCTTTTGTTAGATTTATAGACTATGTATTCTAGATGATTTTTTGCTTGCTTGGGAAAGAATGATTTAAGAGCTCTCAAATAATACTTTTACGTTAAGTCTTTGAGACTTCTAAATCCCGACAAAATTTTACCATTCTTTTCAAAGAATTCTTTAGGAAATCTTCTTTTCTATGAAAAGATCAAAATAAGAAAAATTATGATTTCTTAAAAAAAAAAACACTATTATCGTTCTCTGAAAATTTTTACGGAAAAGCTAAGAAGTGTTGGGAAAGAAAAAAAGAACTCTAAAAAGATATACATTTTTCTTTATACTAATTCATAATTAAGTAGTTGATGCTAACACTCTCGCCCTCCACTCTGACGATTCTGGGTTTGATCCTCGGTGCGGACCTCAGTTTTTTGTTATCAAGTTTTCTTTCATGAACAATAAATTCGAAAACATAATTTTATGAATTTAAGTTCAAAATAATTATAAAACAAATTTAAAAATTATGACAAAAAATAAGTTGTTAAGTAAATCCAGCAAAACTATGGTTAAGTGATATCAAGTCAGACTACCAGTTTTAGATTCAGTTTTTAATGATTTTTTGTCTGGATTTCCTTTTTTTAAAGTTGGTTGGCATTTTTTTAAAATTCAGGTTTTTTGGAGGAAAATGTAGTGGTGCAGAATTGGTATTAAAAGTGCAGAGAACACGAACACTGGCCATATTGGCTAGAAAAGTATATCTTCAGTGATGTTAAGCGGAAAGGGACAACTAACCAAAGCAACCACTAAAAGCGTAGGAAGCAAATATTCATTAACATTACTGCTATATCTTCTGAAACCTTTGTAATTATTTTTTAAAATTCGAAATTGATTTAATCATGAAATGAACGTATTTCAGAAAGTATTATTTAAATAAAATATCTCCACAAAAACCTCACATTTACTTTTTATAAGCCATTTTAATTTAAAACAGAAAATAATCTTAGTTACTTTCCTCCAGCATTCAAGATACAGTTGCCTACTTCATCACCGCTGCAACGTCCACCAAGGGCCAAATTTATTGTGAACACCAAACAGGCCGTAATAAACAATATAATCTTCATTTTTCAAAAGCAGATTTCTTACTAAACTGTATTTTGACGATTGTGAATATTTATAGATAACTAAAAAATTGCCTATAGTAATTTACATTAGTTACGCTGTGATCTAATATGCCATTCATTTCCTGAATATTTTTTTTAAATAACATTTTCAATATTGAAATGTGAAAAAACATTTTTCCTGAAAAACTTTATTCATCCTTGATCCAATCTTTTTCCCGTCCTCTTGTCAACTACTTCCAAGAACCTGTAAATGCGTAAATGTTAAGATACAAAAAAATAAATTACCCTCGAGAAATTAACAAACATACATTCAAAATTTACAACAGTGACCAAAGTCATAATACTGTGGTTGTTTGTTTAGCTCAGAAGTTAATGCAAGCGCCAAAATTAAAACAAATTTTATCTGTTTTGTTTTCAGTTCGTATATTATTTAGTTTTATGGTCGCTATAAACAACGCTTTCTGGAAGGAAATCATTAAATTAGTAAATTTGATAAACGAGTTTTTATATTATGCACCATGTGTACAAAAAATGTTGCAAGTTTGTTGCTTCGTTAATCAGACATTTATGGTCATCATATTTTTATGTAAAGGATGTTAGAGAACTAAACATAATGTATAGAATAATATATCATTGCAATAAATTCAATTTTTAATGTAGTAAATCATCTCATCTCTTTAAAATCTTGTTGAAGTAATATTTACATGTAAATCCACCTACGCCATGTCACATTCCTTTCCAAGAGCCTCCCATTTTCTTTAATTAAAAAGAAAACCCACAACGGCGGCGGTGATCTTGATCTTGCCTGGGTTGAACTAATTAAAATACCACTAAAGACTTTAGATTGAATTTAATTCAAATATCCGCGTAACTATAGAATAACGTTATTAACACAGTCATGGTTAGTGAACACGAGTAATTAAAGTCGCACTAACTAAATTTTCGATAGTATGTATTATACTTTATCAAAGTCGAAGAGAAGGAAAGGGTCGACTGACTTGCATGTGTATGCTTGGCGCACTTGGAGATATTTTTCTTTGATTTTCAGATTTAAGCAAAAAAAGGTTCACTGTATTTTGTAGATAACATGGGGTGTGAATGTTTTAGGTGCGAAGCCCAGGTAGAATTATATTTTTTTTTTAAATATGGAAAATATGGAATGAGATTCTGGAGGGTTTTAATTATGTTAGATATTGTGAGTTCGAATTCTTCTTTGATTTTTTTTAAATACTTCGAATCTTAAAGATTTAAACAAAAAGTGGACCACTGTCTTTGAAGATACGATGATGTGTCTGTAGTTCTGAATGTTCTTGGTTCGAATCCCCAACAAATTTATATATTTTTTTTAAATATGGAAAATATGAAGTGTCTGAAGCTCTGTTTAAAAATTTTAATAATGTTATATATTGTGGGTTCGAATTCTTCTTTGATTTTTTTTAAATACTTCGAATCTTAAAGATTTAAACAAAAAGTGGACCACTGTCTTTGAAGATACGATGATGTGTCTGTAGTTCTGAATGTTCTTGGTTCGAATCCCCAACAAATTTATATATTTTTTTTAAATATGGAAAATATGAAGTGTCTGAAGCTCTGTTTAAAAATTTTAATAATGTTATATATTGTGGGTTCGAATTCTTCTTTGATTTTTTTTAAATACTTCGAATCTTAAAGATTTAAACAAAAAGTGGACCACTGTCTTTGAAGATACGATGATGTGTCTGTAGTTCTGAATGTTCTTGGTTCGAATCCCCAACAAATTTATATATTTTTTTTAAATATGGAAAATATGAAGTGTCTGAAGCTCTGTTTAAAAATTTTAATAATGTTATATATTGTGGGTTCGAATTCTTCTTTGATTTTTTTTAAATACTTCGAATCTTAAAGATTTAAACAAAAAGTGGACCACTGTCTTTGAAGATACGATGATGTGTCTGTAGTTCTGAATGTTCTTGGTTCGAATCCCCAACAAATTTATATATTTTTTTTAAATATGGAAAATATGAAGTGTCTGAAGCTCTGTTTAAAAATTTTAATAATGTTATATATTGTGGGTTCGAATTCTTCTTTGATTTTTTTTAAATACTTCGAATCTTAAAGATTTAAACAAAAAGTGGACCACTGTCTTTGAAGATACGATGATGTGTCTGTAGTTCTGAATGTTCTTGGTTCGAATCCCCAACAAATTTATATATTTTTTTTAAATATGGAAAATATGAAGTGTCTGAAGCTCTGTTTAAAAATTTTAATAATGTTATATATTGTGGGTTCGAATTCTTCTTTGATTTTTTTTAAATACTTCGAATCTTAAAGATTTAAACAAAAAGTGGACCACTGTATTTGAAGATACAATAGTGTGTCTGTAATTCTGAATGTTCTTGGTTCGAATCCCCAACAAATTTATATATTTTTTTAAATATGGAAAATATGGAGTGCCTGTATTGTGGGTTCGAATTCATATTTTTCTTTAATTTATTTTTTTAAATACTTCGAATCTTAAAGATTTAAACCAAAAGTGGTCCACTGTCTTTGAAGATACGATGGTGTGTCTGTACTTCTGAATGTTCTTGGTTCGAATCCCCAACAAATTTATATATTTTTTCAAATATGGAAAATATGAAGTGTCTGAAGCTCTGTTTAAAATCCAGGAACATTTTAATTATGTTATATATTGTAGGTTCGAATTCATATTTTTCTTTGATTTTTTTTAAACTCTTCCAATCTTAAACATTAAACAAAAAGTAGTCCACTGTCTTTATAGATATGATAGTGTGTCTGTAATTCTGAATGTTCTTGGTTCGAATCCCCAACAAATTTATATATTTTTTTAAATATGGATAATATGAAGTGTCTGAAACTCTATTTAAAATCCAGGAACATTCTAATAATGTTATATATTGTGGGTTCGAATTCTTCTTTGATTTATGTTTTTAAGTATTCGAATCTTAAAGATTTAAACAAAAAGTGGACCACTGTCTTTTAGATACGATGATATGTAACTGTAGTTCTTGGTTCGAATCCCCAACAAATTTATATATTTTTTTAAATATGGAAAATATGGAGTGCCTGTATTGTGGGTTCGAATTCATATTTTTCTTTAATTTATTTTTTTAAATACTTCGAATCTTAAAGATTTAAACCAAAAGTGGTCCACTGTCTTTGAAGATACGATGGTGTGTCTGTAGTTCTGAATGTTCTTGGTTCGAATCCCCAACAAATTTATATATTTTTTCAAATATGGAAAATATGAAGTGTCTGAAGCTCTGTTTAAAATCCAGGAACATTTTAATTATGTTATATATTGTAGGTTCGAATTCATATTTTTCTTTGATTTTTTTTAAACTCTTCCAATCTTAAACATTAAACAAAAAGTAGTCCACTGTCTTTATAGATATGATAGTGTGTCTGTAGTTCTGAATGTTCTTGGTTCGAATCCCCAACAAATTTATATTTTTTTTGAAGATTCTATTTTTTTAGACTATGTAGTGTCTGAAGCTCTGGTTAGATTTCCGAACATTTTAATTATGTTAGATATTGTGGGTTCGAGTTCATATTTTTCTCTGAATTTTTTTTAAACTCTTCCAATCTTAAAGATTTAAACCAAAAGTGGTCCACTGTCTTTGAAGATACGATGGTGTGTGTGCCTGTATTTCTGAATGTTCGAATCCCCAACAAATTTATATATTTTTTTAAATATGGAAAATATGAAGTGTCTGAAGCTCTGTTTAAAATCTTGTTAAAATTCTTGGTTCGAATCCCCAACAAATTTATATATTTTTTTAAATATGGAAAATATGAAGTGTCTGAAGCTCTGTTTAAAATCTTGTTAAAATTCTTGGTTCGAATCCCCAACAAATTTATATATTTTTTTAAATATGGAAAATATGAAGTGTCTGAAGCTCTGTTTAAAATCTTGTTAAAATTCTTGGTTCGAATCCCCAACAAATTTATATATTTTTTTAAATATGGAAAATATGAAGTGTCTGAAGCTCTGTTTAAAATCTTGTTAAAATTCTTGGTTCGAATCCCCAACAAATTTATATATTTTTTTAAATATGGAAAATATGAAGTGTCTGAAGCTCTGTTTAAAATCTTGTTAAAATTCTTGGTTCGAATCCCCAACAAATTTATATATTTTTTTAAATATGGAAAATATGAAGTGTCTGAAGCTCTGTTTAAAATCTTGTTAAAATTCTTGGTTCGAATCCCCAACAAATTTATATATTTTTTTAAATATGGAAAATATGAAGTGTCTGAAGCTCTGTTTAAAATCTTGTTAAAATTCTTGGTTCGAATCCCCAACAAATTTATATATTTTTTTAAATATGGAAAATATGAAGTGTCTGAAGCTCTGTTTAAAATCTTGTTAAAATTCTTGGTTCGAATCCCCAACAAATTTATATATTTTTTTAAATATGGAAAATATGAAGTGTCTGAAGCTCTGTTTAAAATCTTGTTAAAATTCTTGGTTCGAATCCCCAACAAATTTATATATTTTTTTAAATATGGAAATAATTGAGTATCTGAAGCTCTGTTTAAAATCCAGGAACATTCTAATAATGTTATATATTGTGAGTTCGAATTCTTCTTTGATTTTTTTTAAATACTTCGAATCTTAAAGATTTAAACAAAAAGTGGACCACTGTCTTTGAAGTTCTGAATGTTTGAGTCCCAAGGAAAATTATTTTTAGACAAATATGGAGTTTCTGAAGCTCTGGTTGAATTCATTAACATTTTAATTATGTTATATATACAAAAAAAATTACACAACGAGTAGAATGAGGTATAGTAGTGATATTAAAGAATGTCTGCTTCCTTATTCATTCATATTTTTCATTAATTTTTTTTTTAAAGTCATCGAATTTTAACAGATTTAAACAAAAAGTATATTCAGGAACTTAGCATTACCA